>WOVY01012827.1:0-267390 GCA_013436015.1 Rhipicephalus annulatus | reverse complement strand
AGTTCATTTACGTGCTCTTCACGTGCGCAGTGGCTCGGACCCTTTCGTGTTTCCCTGCAACGAGCACTGCAGCTGCCACAACAGCGCTTACAACCCAATCTGTTCGGTAGACGGCACCGTGTTCTTCTCCCCCTGTCTGGCCGGTTGTGAAACACGCTTGGCAAAAGGAGGAGCGAGGGTAAGAATCAATCAGTCAAAGATCCTATATTTGTTCTCAATCAATAAATTTATACCTCACCAGTATTATCTAAAAGAGTGCTAGCCAGCCCCACGGGTACAAGTTCTTTTTTTTTTTGCGTGACTGGTCAGTACGTCGACTATACTATATTCACCGCTGTGTTTTCCGCCAAAGAGATACCAAAGACAACAAAGGAAAAAAGTAAAACATTTAGGGATTTAACGAATGCCCGAGTCCATGTGCGGGCTCATAAAAGAATCGATACACTAAAAAGGGATACACATAAGCGCTGAATTACTCCAATAAATGCGTTAAATTATTTCTTTAACATTCATACAAAAATAGAGTATTAACGCTTATAAGATATATATTTATATTCGAATGAACAATTTTCTTCCATCAAAAGCACTAAGTATCCGAACCCCATTAAGTATTTATATGAACCCATTTTTAGCCTATTCAAATATTAAAAATATCACTGCTTGTTCTAATGTTTGCCTTGTTGATATTGGTGTAAATATTCGATGCGATCAATTTTTTCACCGCCGGTAGCTATTTTCTTCGATTGCAACTTTGGAAAGGTTGAAAATGTTCATTCAATTTACTTTCTATTCCTTGAGATATGATATATATAAATATTTGCAAGCATCAAACACATTAAAAGTTCTCGTGCTTATAACAGCATCTGAATTACTATCATAGTAGCATATCATCGCCGATTCATTTGTTCTATTTAAATGGCCCATGAAGGGCAATTTTTGTTTCGTATATCGTTGCAAACGGCACACATACAACACTCCGGGGTTGATTTGAGGATGGATGCCTTCATATAGATTGTGAAAAAAATTGGGAATGCCATAAAGCCTGCGCCTTAAACAGAAAAACTTGTTACGGAAAAAATTGATGGTTTTTGCAATAGCCCGAAAAAAAAAATAATAGGAAGGATAAGAGAATTGCATCTAGAATCCTGGACATTGGTCCGTACGTGTTGCTTTGTGTATTTGTGAACTTTACCATTGTACACTACCGTAACTGAATAGGCAAGCGGGAAAGCTGATAATAATTGAAAAACAAATGTGTATATTCAAAACGACAGCCTAGAGGAATTCAATACGAGTGAAAGTAAGGGGTAGACTGAGAGAGACGAATCATTATCAACCCCTGACGTAACCAGCGGAGGCCCTGGTGGGTCAGCTGTGCTTGTATATATAATATATATATATATATATATATAATATATATATATTATATAAGGGAAAGAAGTGTATACCTAAGGGCTCGTTTTTCCCGTGTTTTAAACAATATTAATGAGATATAACAGACAGTAATGCCAAGGAATGTACAGGGAAGTTATTAAAAACAATGGAATGTAAATAAGAAGAAAAGTCGATGAAGAAAATTACCAACTGTGAGCAAGAATCGAACCTACGACCTTCCAATTACGCGTTCGATGCTTTAACCACTGAGCTATCACAGCGGCCCTCCCTCATTTCACTCACTTTTTTTTGGGGGTTTATCTATGAATTTAGAAGTAGGAGTGACAGTCAGCGCCATCTATAAGCCAAACGACGAGTGTGAAAACACTCTTATGCGCATGTTTCGCGTTACGTAGCACGTGAACTTATTATGAGCTCAGTGGTTAGAGCATCGAACGCGTAACTCGAAGGTCGTAGGTTCGATTCCTGCTCACAGTTGGTAATTTTTCATCCACTTTTCTTTCTTCTTCTTAATTACATTTCATTGGTTTTAATAACTTCCCCTGTACATTCCTTGGCATTACTGTCTGTTATGTCTGATTAATATTGTGTTAAAACACGGAAAAACGAGCCCTTAGGTATACACTTCTTTCCCTTATTTCATTGAACGGGGGACTCGTACTGGCAGACTTAGTGTGTTTAGGTTGTATAAGAGGGACAATTATTCAGCTGCCCGCTCATAATAAGTTCACGTGCTACGTGACGCCAAACATGCGCATATAAGAGTGTTTTCACACTCGTCGTTTGGCTTATAGGTGGCGCTGATTGTCACTCCTACTTCTAAATTCACAGATAAACCAAAAAAAAAGTGGATGGAGGGAGGGCCGCTGTGATAGCTCAGTGGTTAGAGCATCGAACGCGTAATTCGAAGGTCGTAGGTTCGATTCCGGCTCACAGTTGGTAATTTTTTCATCCACTTTTCTTCTTCTTATTTACATTCCATTGGTTTTAATAACTTCCCCTGTACATTCCTTGGCATTACTGTCTGTTATATCTCATTAATATTGTGTTAAAAAACACGGAAAAACGAGCCCTTAGGTAACACTTCTTTCCCTTATTTCATTGAACGAGGGTCTCGTACTGGCAGACTTGGGTGTGTTTAGGTTGTATAAGAGGGACAATATTCAGCTGCCCGCTCATAATAAGTTCACGTGCTACGTGACGCCAAACATGCGCATAAGAGTGTTTTCACACTCGTCGTTTTGCTTGTAGATGGCGCTGACTGTCACTCCTACTTCTAAATTCACAGATAAAACCAAAAAAAAGGATGAAGGGAGGGCCGCTGTGATAGCTCAGTGGTTAGAGCATCGAACGCGTAATTCGAAGGTCGTAGGTTCGATTCCTGCTCACAGTTGCTAATTTTTTCATCCACTTTTCTTTCTTCTTATTTACATTCCATTGGTTTTAATAACTTCCCCTGTACACTCCTTGGCATTACTGTCTGTTATATCTCATATATATATATATATATATATATATATATATATATATCTATATATATATATATATAGTCCAGTAGATCCTCCGTGAGCGGTCACAACGTGCTTTATTTCGACGTTTCGGCCTAGAGTCTGGCCTTCATCAGGATGTATATGCAACGCTACGGGCACTCAACCACCATGCCTGCCTATATATATAAGAGCATCGAACGCGTAATTCTAAGGTCGTAGGTTCGATTCCTGCTCACAGTTGGTATTTTTTCATCCACTTTTCTTTTTCTTATTTACATTCTTATTGGTTTAGTAACTTCCCCTGTACATTCCTTGGCATTACTGTCTGTTAGATCTCATTAATATTGTGTTAAAACACGGAAAAACGAGCCCTTAGGTATACACTCTTTCCCATATATATATATATATATATATATATATATATATATATATATTATATATATATATTATATATATACAAACTCACGCACGAACATACGTCGTTGAACCCTCCCACAAATAAAAATTTGCCGGTTACGCCACCGTTATCAAATAGCTAACAACCTGTTTGATGATCAATGTGTCGTGGTCTTGATCTGTTTGACACATTCCTTGTGCTTTTACCCTATTCTTCTAGTGTTAGGTAACCAGCACAGTCGATCAAAATACAGCATGTGTTTTACAAGTTCTGGGTGGGAAAATCGGGAAGTGATTCACTTCTAACGGTTATCCTTACGACACCTAGTCGCCACTTTCCTGTTGCGTGGCAGCTTGGGCTAGTTGGTATGGCATGACGACAGTTAGCGCTCGTGTCTTTCGTGTCCTTCTTGTCTCTGTGTCGTCGTTTTGTTCTCTCGCTATAACTATCGTTTTCCTGTTGCGTTATTTAAGCAATCCTGACACAGACAGTCCACCGTGCTTTTCGCTTTCCACACACAGGTGTACACCAACTGCAGCTGCATAACGCAACACGTACCGGAGGAGCTGCCCAACGGTGCTTTCTTCAACGTGCAAGGTCGCCGCCAGAAGTGCAATACGGGCTGCACGCTTCTTCCTTACTTCACGGCTGGGCTATTCCTGGCGCTCTTTTCAAACTTCCTCAATTGGCGCCCCTTGCCAGCGCTTTGCTAAGGTATGGTATAGCAATAGCTTTATCATGTTTTCCTAGCTCTACGTCTCACCAAGAACAACCTTAGAAGTTAACATATTTGCTCAGTGCAAGGCTACGAGTAGTTGCGACGTAACTACGGAACTACTGTCTTATCAACTTTGAAATCGTTCGTTGTCGAAGCGTGATTAGTGATGCTGTTCGAGTAGCGGTATATCACTACACGGCCTATTAACAAAAACCTTATATAATTTATCAGTTCAGGAAATTCACCACTGGTGTCAACCGGAGTGGTCGGCACCACACAGCACCACATGATGGCGTTACCATATGACGTAGTCATGACGTCACATTATATGGCATCGTTTGTGGCCAAAGCTCAGCCGATCACTATGGTAGCGCAAAAGCAGGGGAACCTATGCAAGAAGCATACAATGTCTCCAATCCAATGTCAAATGGTCGAAGGTGGACGGGGGAGAATCAACACATTCACGGAGCCAGAAAAAAGGCATCACCTTCGACTCGGCTAAGCTGAATGTCTAAAAAAGCAATGAGTTCATTATCGATGTTTTCATTTTTTTTCAAAAATTTGACTTGGGTTTCGATTCTTATAAGTTTGTTAGCTTGTTTATTTTCTTACTGGCCTTACGACATTTAGGGTTCAGAAAACTTCACACCCACGCATGATATGGCAGGTGGTGTCATCCTCTTAGAATGTTTTTTCTCCCCCCCAGGGTGGTCACTCCTAAGGAGCGCTCATTGGCTTTGGCCGTGAAGTGGATCATAGTGCGCATCTTCGGTAAGCATAAGCATTGAAAAAACTCAGTATAGGGGCGGACATTTGTAGCTGCTCTGGTGATGGTTGAAGCGCCCTGTGGATCAGGCAGTGTGTGTCCAGCTTCGTTGACGTCAACATACGTGCACTTCTGAGTACACGGCTTGCTTGTGGTAATATAAGGCCCCTGGTGAAGTTGCGGATAGCCGTCCTGGTTTCGGATTAAAAGCAGCGAAACAAGAAAGGCTGTCCTGGAGTCATGATGGACGTAAAAGGCCATAGCCGTTGCGTAGAATAGAGTGGTGGAAGCTTCTTCTTCGCCTGTTCGGGTTATGCGCTGGTTGTGGAGCTGGTGACCGATGGTGATAGGCACGAGGTTTCTTGTTGTTCACGGACCTCTCAAGCGAAAGCTTTTACGAATCATTACATACGTATTTTGACGACAAAACCATCACAAGAGTACCTAGGTTGCCGGCTGGTGTACCTCATGTCATCGACATCGTTCTGAGTTAGAGAACCACAGATTTAGTTGCCTAAATGTGACCATTTCTAAGACATGCAGCCGCTTTCTGACCTTAGCTGCTTCGTGTGTCGTACTTCCCACTGTACCGGGCTGCCTTGGTGTCATGTTTGTGTACAGAACCTAACAGTCAGAATGTACAGAACCGGCCGGCCGGTCGGTCGGCCGGTCGTCGGTCGGTCGGACTATCCTAGCCAAGAGGACTTGTAGTGTTAGCCTAGCCCTGTTCTCGAGCCATAGCTACTTCTTAAGACTATGGCTTGTCAGCTATATCTTCCGTTGCTGACCTTCCGTCGGTCGGTCGGTCGGTCGGTCGGTCGGTCGGTCGGTCGGTCGGTCGGTCGGTCTATCCTAGCCAAGAGGACTTGTAGTGTTAGCCTAGCCCTGTTCTCGAGCCATAGATACTTCTTAAGACTATGGCTTGTCACCTATATCTTCCGTTGCTGACCTTCCGTCGGTCGGTCGGGTCGGTCGGTCGGTCGGTCGGTCGGTCCGTCGGTCGGTCTATCCTAGCCAAGAGGACTTGTAGTCTTAGCCTAGCCCTGTTTTGAGCCATAGCTATTTCTTAAGACTATGGCTTGTCAGCTATATCTTCCGTTGCTGACCTTCCGTCGGTCGGTCGGTCGGTCCGTCGGTCGGTCGGTCGGTCGGTCGGTCGGTCGGTCGGGGTCTATCCTAGCCAAGAGGACTTGTAGTGTTAGCCTAGCCCTGTTCTCGAGCCATAGCTACTTCTTAAGACTATGGCTTGTCAGCTATATCTTCCGTTGCTGACCTTCCGTCGGTCGGTCGGTCGGTCGGTCTATCCTAGCCAAGAGGACTTGTAGTGTTAGCCTAGCCCTGTTTTCGAGCCATAGCTACTACTTCTTAAGACTATGGCTTGTCAGCTATATCTTCCGTTGCTGACCTTCCGTCGGTCGGTCGGTCCGTCGGGTCGGGTCGGTCGGGTCGGTCGGTCGGTCTATCCTAGCCAAGAGGACTTGTAGTGTTAGCCTAGCCCTGTTCTCGAGCCATAGCTACTTCTTAAGACTATGGCTTGTCAGCTATATCTTCCGTTGCTGACCTTCCGTCGGTCGGTCGGTCGGTCCGTCGGTCGGTTGGTCGGTCGGTCGGTCGGTCTATCCTAGCCAAGAGGACTTGTAGTGTTAGCCTAGCCCTGTTCTCGAGCCATAGCTACTTCTTAAGACTATGGCTTGTCAGCTATATCTTCCGTTGCTGACCTTCCGTCGGTCGGTCGGTCGGTCGGTTGGTCGGTCGGTCGGTCTATCCTAGCCAAGAGGACTTGTAGTGTTAGCCTAGCCCTGTTCTCGAGCCATAGCTACTTCTTAAGACTATGGCTTGTCAGCTATATCTTCCGTTGCTGACCTTCCGTCGGTCGGTCGGTCGGTCGGTCGGTCTATCCTAGCCAAGAGGACTTGTAGTGTTAGCCTAGCCCTGTTTTCGAGCCATAGCTACTTCTTAAGACTATGGCTTGTCAGCTATATCTTCCGTTGCTGACCTTCCGTCGGTCGGTCGGTCGGTCCGTCCGTCCGTCAGTCGGTCGGTCGGGGGGTCGGTCGGTCGGTCGGTCGGTCTATCCTAGCCAAGAGGACTTGTAGTGTTAGCCTAGCCCTGTTCTCGAGCCATAGCTACTTCTTAAGACTATGGCTTGTCAGCTATATCTTCCGTTGCTGACCTTCCGTCGGTCGGTCGGTCGGTCGGTCGTCGGTCGGTCGTCCGGTCGGTCGGTCGGTCCGGTCGGTCTATCCTAGCCAAGAGGACTTGTAGTGTTAGCCTAGCCCTGTTCTCGAGCCATAGCTACTTCTTAAGACTATGGCTTGTCAGCTATATCTTCCGTTGCTGACCTGTTCATCTTTGGGTAAGCCTTCTGTTCTTGTTGCAGTTTTAGCCGATGGGGCGTCAGTGTTAATAGTAAAAAGCATTTGTGGGCTGTTTGCTTTAATGTTGCGGCATATGGCAGCAACACGGGATGAAACGGCGAACACGAAATCGAAAGGACAATACATCACTTTTATTGTCTCTTTGTTTTCGTGTTCCTCGTTTCACCCGGTGTGCTCTGCCATATACAGTATTTTGAGCGTTGGAGAGTTTTAAATCACCTGTTTTTGGCGAAGAAAATATTATGACAAAATTGCACGTGGGGCTGGTTCATGCGTAGCAGAGTGCCACGGGGCCGATTTCTCATCTGAAGTCGATACAATATGACTTCTCCTCTTACGGAAACATTACAAATCGCTGCTGAACTTCGCACGCTAAACAACGTGCCGATCAATCCTTCGCGCAGCGTCTATTCCGGGTCCGCTGCTGTTTGGGCACGTGATCGACCGCAGCTGTCTGGTTTGGCAATCGATGTGCGGCCGCAGCGGTTCCTGTCTCTACTACAACAACAAGCTGCTGGCGCACAACCTGTTCTACGTGCTCATTCTGCTTAAGACGCTCTCCATCTTCCTCTACGGACTCTCGTGGATCAAGTACCGTGAGAACTTCCGCTCCGGTCGAAGCGGATGGCGAGCCGCTTGATGGAGAGAACACATGGCGCTGTATTCCCGTGGCTGCGCCCTACTGAAACCGAGTCTAGGCACAGGTGAGTAAGGCGTACTTGTATTGGATGACGCGTGCCAAGAAAGGGGCTGCAAAGGCTTACATTCGACATCAGGAGAAGACAGTGTTCTCATGAAGGTGGCGACTTGTTGCGGTCGACAAAGCATGAATAAGCTATGTCGTCGGGCCGAACCATTCGACTGTAGTGCGAGCAGGTTAGCTATACGTCAAAGAGTCGGCTCTAATGGACGCATCAGATGGCAGACACGGGGAAGTTGTAGGGGTGAACGGTGCGTTTGGCCTCTCCATACAGGTGGAGACCTTACCATTTTCAATGGACATTTTTCTAGATGTTACGGCGCATGCGTCCTTTCCCCATCGAAAAGTCGCGGAGCACTTCTTCAGCTCAGAGGCCTTCGTCCCGTCAATACCGGCTTTCTCGATTCCCACAAAAACGTTGCAAAAGAGCGGAAGGCAGCAATAGAAAACTCAGAAGGCAGATTTCCGGCTATAATGACTCGACCCGTCTAGTATACCCATGGAGTAAACCTCGCGTAAATTAACTAAAATATCTGCACGACGACAATGATTTTCTTAAGATGCCCCATTCAACATTCCAAAATAGGTCTTCTTTGGCGAGACTGATGCTTACATGGCTTAGGTAATACACAAATTTATCGACTTCAATACACGACCCACAACCATATTTGCTTTAACTATTCACCCTCCCCCCTCCCCTTCTCTCGGTATGGGTGTCTGCACCCACCTTCCACCAGCCTGGCCCAAGCAAAAATGACAAAACTTGCAACTCGCGCTCCAACGGCTCGCTTGTTTGTCCAGAAGTAACATTTACTGAAACATTTGGCTGCAGTATAAAACTTTTTTCTGTCTGGCCCGGCAACAGTTCATTATTTCTCCTGAAATTACTGCACCCTCACTGGTCCGAGATTTTATGAGGTTTTCTTTTTTCGCTATTATTTTGATTAATCTCTATACAAAGAAATCTTCTCGTGTACCAACTGAAGTAGGAGTATATTTGCACCAGTAATTGATAAAAACAATGATTACGAAAGAACAAACGATCAGTAAACATGACCTTAGAAATCGCTCTTGAAAGGTAGTTTTAGAAACGCATACCCTATTGTCGATGCGATGCACGCCACCGGCTCAAGGGCTGCCAGGCTAAGCGCTATTCGTATGTCAAGTCGATCAAGTCGATATCCCTGTTGACAGCGTTCTTCCGTCTGTTTTTCTTTTCCCTTCACTCTCTCGGTTTCTGTTAATGTAGGGTGCGCATTTGCCTAAACACGACATCAGAGCAGTCGATACAGACGTTTTACCGAGAAAAGCCCAGCCCGAAAACATCCGCCTGCATTACTTGCTGCTCACGGCACGATAAGCGCCAAGGTACACTGTTGTTCTTCGCTTACTGCGATGCACCGGTAGGACACTACAAATAAAACAAAATAAAAAGCACCTACTGAAAACAGTTACTGTGAATCGGACCCTAACGTGAAAAATAGGGACAGTCGGCAAAATCAAAACAGCAAAGAAACCATCTTCAGAAAATGTTGCTAGATTTTTTTTTGGGGGGGGGGGAGGGGAGAGCTTTTTCGGGAGATTGGGGAGCTAATTCCCATGACCCTCAATTCAACATACCAATAACACCTGATGTCTTTTCTGTGTTACCGTGATACTGTGACATTTCATGAAAACGGCGTATCTCAACGAACAACATCGACTGAATACGTGTGTTCATTTTTTAGTGTGAAAGCTTCGATCATAGCAAGTCCACGTTGAGACATACGCACATAGAGTTTTTAAGTATTAAGGTCAAGATTTGTTGAATGCCAGTTCTTTGTTGTTGTTGTTTTAATTTTGCTGAAAAAAGCGCCACCTAGAAAAGAAATTTCCTTACATGCTGTTTTTTTTTTCAGATGGGACGTTGCCTCTTCCTGTGTGCTCCCATCTCCAGCAATGCGCTCTCATAAAGAATTTATAGGCATACTTTCTGTTTTCTGTTACAATAAGTATGAGCGTACTGTTCTTTCACATGGACGTTTTTGTGTGTGGCACAGAGCTTGCACGATGGCTTGAGTCAAGTTAGCTGAAGTACTGTGGACACGTGGCGTAGTAAGAGTACTCGACAGCTAGCTGTCATTCCTTAGTCTACTGAAGCATATGTGTATTAACAGCGGAGCTGTTTAAGCCGGCTTTATTCTATCAACGTGAACAACTTTCCGTGGTACGATGAAGTCACCGCGCGTTGCCTAGCAACCAGTTGCATAGCAGCGGCAAGGTATATGTAAACTGCATGGTAGCAATACTTCCATAGAAGCCCCGGAATCCAGTTGTTGGCCACTCGTTGCCACAATTAACAGCTAACAAAAAATAAAAAATAATGTATGACGTCACAACCAGAAGCCGTTGCGATGTCATGCATTTCCTATACAAGGCGCGAAGTTGAATTTTTTCCTTCATTGCTGAACGTTTACGTTACGTTATAAATAGGCAAACTTATTGCATCTTATGGCTCACTTATTGCGTGCGCGAGAGAAAAGAAGCATAAACATGAAAGACTGAGGAAGCAAAGTTGTTTTATATTTGCAAAAAGAGTGTACTTGCAATATGCACCAGAAACATCGCAGTTGAAATTGTGACACAACTGTTCACGAGCACAATAGCGTTCCGCCCTGGCGGTTGGTTAAGGTACTCGGCTGCTGACCCGCGGGTCATGGGATTGAATCCCGGCTGCAGCGGCTGATTTTTCGGTGGAAGCGAAAATGCAGTATGCCCGTGTGCTCCGATTTGGGCGCACGTTAGAGAACCACAGGTGGTCGAAATTTGCGTAGCTCTCCACTACGGCGTTTCTCATATTCATATGGTGGTTATAGACCTTAAACCCCACATATCAACCAATCAATCAACGAGCACAATAGCATAGTAATTGTGTATTAATAGCGTAATAATTGTGCAACTCACGTTGCACAGTTGTGGTAAACCACTGCAGCGAGACAGCAGCCTTGATAATATCTCTTTTGCAACCGTAATTAATTTATATGTGGGATTCAACGTCCCATAACTATCATATGTATATGAGAGACTCTGTAGTAGAGGGCTCCGGAAATTTTGACCACCTGGGGTTCTTAAACGTCCACCCATATCTGAGCACTCTTTGGCAACCGTAGAGTACAGCGTGTCGTTGCTTAGCGTGTCGCATTCACTGTCACCAACGTCGAAGGCATGCCGGCCGCGCGCACCAGCGATGACAGTCCACAGTCACTTGTAGGAGCGGCTATCCATACACACCATAAAAACTGTGTCGAGGTGTTTTGTTTCAGTGATAGCCGTTATTGCGCACTCTAAAATTAATTTAGATTTGAAAGTGTTTTTCAGAGACAAAACACGCGTGCTCTTTGTCTCCGTTGGTGAAAACTAAATAATATCGTATTGCATGGATTGTTGCATTACGTTCGGCAAACTGCGCAGTGTCTGCCGCAAAGAACAGTAGCCGGTAATTTTGCTCGCCATGCCAGTCAAGAACGATAGTCACAGTCCATTCGCAGCCCATGTGAATCAAAGCTAGTATTAGCGGTTGTTGCGAATGGAGGGAATGGAGCATTTTTTTCACTGAATTAGTGGCATGTGAAACAGCCTTACGGCTGTTGCCTTAAAAAAACGAAAATTGACATAGCACTGAGTTGTGTGCCTACAGTACTGACTATGTCTTTAGTGAACCAAACAAGTCTTGATTGATTGATATGTGGGGTTTAACGTCCCAAACCCACCATATGATTATGAGAGACGCCGTAGTGGAGGGTTCCGGAAATTTCGACCACCTTAGGTTCTTTAACCAAACAAGTCTTCCCTCTTTAGTTGATACATGTATGCTGCATGTATACGCATTCTGTACAGAGGTAGCGGTGGGTCGTTAAAGAAGGACAAACGTATATGAATACATAGATTGTATATTGTTTCACATGTATATTGATCTGTATGCCTAAAAAACGCAGTTTGGCCGTCGTGCGAGCTGAATAAGCTCCACCGTCAGTGCAAGATATAATTACGAATGCGTTACTTATACACAGGGTGGCCGTCTTAAAGAACAGCGCTTCCACAAACATGTACACATTAACGATACTATATGTACACAAGATGACCGTCTCGAAAGACAGCGCCTCTACAAACATGTACACAGTTCATCATTACATGCTACGCTATCTGCGACGTATGCATGGCATCGTTTATTAGAAAAACTATTAGAAAATATATATATATATATATATATATATATATATATATATATATATATATATATATATATATATATATATATATATATTATGGAGTCTTGGTTTGGAAGACCTTTATTAGGCCCGAAGAACCGGCAGCCAACAGCTGAGATGATCGGACCAAGATGATGATGCTACGCGACAACGATGGGGATGCATGAGCCACACATGATAATGATGATAATGTACTGGTGAAGAGGATGCGTATACTAAATGCCCACATCAATTCCCCCCACGTGAAAGCGGCCAGCCTGGCCGCGGCAAGTCAAGGGGACAAAGAACGTCGCATGAAGGGCTTCATACGGGAGACATGGACGACCTCTGTAGTTCGATAACGGCGATCTGCTGGGGCTACAAGTGGCGTCACGCGATAATTCACTGGTGAGGTCTCTTCAAGAACTGTGTACGGTCCAATAAACCGAGGCTGAAATTTGTCGCACAAACCAGGTGTGCGAACAGGCGTCAAAAGGAGCACTTCGTCTCCAGGTTGGAAGAATACATCACGATGCGATTCATCATAAACTAGCTTTCTGTTTTCCTGGCGGGCTTCAGTGTTTATACGAGCTCGTTGGCGGCACTGTGCGAGTCGTGAAACGTATTCCTCTGAAGAGGATGGAGATGAATTCACTTGGCAGGTAAAGAAGGAGACGTCCAGGAAAGTAGTAGGGGAGCGTCCATAAACTAGGTAAAATGGTGAGTAGCCGGTTGTTCGCTGAATGGCCGTATTGTAGGCGAAAGTGACGAATGGGAGAACAACGTCCCAGTTTTTGTGGTCTGGTTGAATATAGGCGGCGATCATGTCAGCAAGAGTGCGGTGGAATCGCTCAGTGAGGCCGTTAGTCTGGGGATGATAACTAGAGGCAGTCTTGTGAGTTGTGCCGGAGGCCTGAAGAAGTTCGTTCACTAGTTGTGAAAGGAAGGCCCTTCCACGGTCACTGAGCAACACACGTGGAGCACCATGACGCAGTATAATGGCTCGGAGGATGAAATCGGCAATCTCAGAAGCTGAACCTGTAGTAACGGATGCCGTCTCGGCGTAGCGCGTCAAATGGTCAATGGCTGTTACTATCCACCGGTTTCCAGCAGCACTGACTGGAAGGGGGCCATAAAGATCGACGCCTACAACTTCGAATGGTGTGGCTGGGCACGGAAGAGGCTGTAGTTTACCGGCGGGAGCAGATGTTGGTAGTTTTCTACATTGGCAGGTAGTGCAGGACCCGACGTACCGAGCTACGCTAGTGGTAATGCCTGGCCAATAAAACCGACTTCGAAGGCGATCGTAGGTTTTATGGTAACCAAGGTGACCAGCAGTCGGATGGTCATGAAGTGCCCTGAGGACTTCGGACCGAAGCGATCGGGGTAGAACGGGAACCCAGCGCTGACCGTCAGGATGGTAAATTTTGCGGTACAGCACCGAGTTGTCCAGCTTAAATTGCGAGAGCTGGCGACGGAGCCTTGCATTAGGTGGACGGGAACTGCCAGTGAGGTAGTCTATAATACGTCGACAGTATGGGTCAGCCAACTGTCGAGAAGGAAAATCGTGCGGGTCGTCCGAAGGCAGCTGGTCCATAGAGGCGAGAGAGGAAACCGCCGTAGACGTGGACTCCGAGGGCGTGTTGTGCAAATTGACGGCTGAAACCCCGAGTGGAGTCGCTGGTAGTGGGCAGCGAGAAAAAGCATCGGCGTCACTATGCTTCCTGCCACACTTGTACACGATCTCAAAATCATATTCTTGGAGGCGTAGAATCCAGCGTCCGAGGCGTCCCGACAAGTTCTTGAGTGTCGAAAGCCAACATAAAGCATGGTGGTCGGTCACAATGGTGAAATGGCGGCCATGCAGGTATGGACGAAATTTCTGTACTGACCAAACGATGGCGAGGCACTCCTGCTCGGTGATAGTGTAGTTCCTCTCGGCTGCGGAGAGGACGCGGCTGGCGTATGCAACGACTCGCTCTCGCGAAGAGTTGTCGCGTTGCAGGAGCACGGCTCCTAAACCGCGGCCGCTAGCGTCTGTGTGCAGGAAGGTCGGTGCATCATCGTGAAAATGAGCAAGTACAGGGTCGGTCGTGAGGGCACTCTTCAACCTGTCGAAAGCTGATTCACATTCCTGAGACCACTGAAAGGGCATACCGGAAGCAAGTAGCTTATGAAGTGGTGCGGCTATGGAGGCAAAGTTTTGTATGAATCGCCGAAAGTAAGAGGCGAGACCAAGGAAACTTCGCAAATCTTTTGGTTTGTCAGGGCGAGGGAAGCGAAGCACTGCAGCAGTTTTATCAGGGTCTGGGCGAATTCCGTCCTTGCTCACAATATGACCGAGTACCTTGATAGATCTGCTGGCGAAATGGCACTTTTTGGTGTTAATTTGAAGACCAGCGCCCGCAAGACAAGTCAGGACCTCGTCCAAGCGTTGCAGATGTTGAGAAAACGTCGATGAAAAGACAACAATGTCATCGAGGTAACATAGGCAAGTCTTCCATTTCAGGCCACGCAGCACGGTGTCAATCATGCGCTCAAAAGTTGCGGGCGCATTGCATAGACCGAACGGCATAACATTGAATTCGTATAGGCCGTCCGGCGTTGCAAACGCAGTTTTTTCTTTATCATCTTCGTGCATGGGGATTTGCCAATAGCCTGAACGCAAGTCGAGGCTCGAAAAGTATTCAGCACCCTGTAAGGAATCTAGGGCGTCGTCGATGCGTGGCATGGGGTATACGTCCTTTCTAGTGATCTTATTGAGTGCTCGGTAATCGACGCAAAATCGTACGGAACCGTCTTTTTTACGCACCAAAACCACTGGAGACGACCAAGGACTGGTTGAGGGTCGGATTATCTCCCGTTGCAGCATATCGTCTACGTTTTCCTCAATGATTTTTCGTTCGGCTAGGGAGACGCGGTACGGACGACGATGCACAATGGATGTTCCGTCGGTCTGAATACGATGTGCTGTAGCAGTTGTCTGACCCAGGCTGGATGAATGAACGTCAAAAGAGTTTGCATGCTTTTGCAACAAATCAAGCAGCTGCTGCTTCTGCAAGTCTGTCAAGTCCTTGTTGATGGCTGCTGTAAAGGCCGAGGAAGCAGCATGATCTCCAGGATGGCCTTTAGAGGAGGCAGGGGTAAGAGGCACGACGCACACAGGCTCCAGATCGGCAACGCAGGCGACAGTAGTGCCCCGCGGCAGTAAAATTTTATCTGGTGTGGTGTTCGTAGCAGCAAGGACAGCTGATCCAGCGTTGAAGCGAGCCACACCTGATGCCAGAGCTATGCCTTTATTAAGGCAATACGGTGACGGAGTGACCAAAATGTCACCAGAGTCGACGTCGTTGGACAAAACTGTCACTAATTGATGTTCGTTTGGTGGTAACTCGATGTCTACTGCAGCGATGAGTCGAAGTGGCCTGTAGGTTTCGTCGTTGAGCAAGTGGTCCGTGTCAGTAAGATGGACTACACGTTGTGCACAGCAAATAGCCGCAGAAGCAGAGGAAAGAAAGTCCCAGCCTAAAATGAGTTCATGGGAGCACGGGGATAGCACAGCAAATTCTATATGATGAAGAATTTCGTCGATTAGTACACGGGCAGTACAGAGAGCGGAAGGGCGAATCATTGTTCCCTGGGCTGTAACCAGTGTCGGTCCATCATAAGGCGTCGTGACTTTTTGAAGACGGGCACACAAATCAGCACGAATAACAGAAAACGCAGCCCCAGTGTCCACCAAAGCATCAACGTCCACTCCCTCAACTGTGACCGCAATCATATTGTAGGGGCGCGCTGGAGGAATTGGAGTCTTATGTTGGAATGCAGTTTGTCCTCCAAAAACTGCATCGCTTAGTTTTCCGGACGCCGATCAGAAGTAAGGGAAGCGGGCTGAAGAGGAGAAGAAGAGCGACGGTAAGGCGACGGTGAACGGCGTCGGGTTGATCGGTGACTACTGCGCAGTTCACCCGATGCTGGCGGAGATGGAGACCGACGCCGCGGTGACGAATAACGGCGACCCTGGTACAAGGCTCCTGTGGTATAGTCCCGTTCGCGTATGTCATACCCTCGGCGCTCGTCTTGCTGGCGCTTGCGGCAAAAGCGTGCAATGTGACCACGATAGCCGCAATAATAGCACGTAGGCCGAGTCGATCGATGAGGAGGGTAGTAGCTTGCGCTAACTGCACCAGGAGAGAGAGAAGTCAGAGGGACAGGTGACGGCTCACGCGGTGGTGATGAAAAGCTCGTGGGAAAGCTTGTGGGAGGTGCGGCAGCAACCGACGCGTACGTTCGTGGCGGGGACGTCGAGCTGACGGTGCCTGGTGGTGCGGCAGCGGTGTGCGGGAACGATGGTAGAGTACGAGAGACAATGGGCTGCAGGTTGGCCATGTGGGTCATGGACGTGAGCTCTTCCCTGATGACATCCCGCAATGACGTTGAAGAAGGCTGAATGGTAGATACTGATGGTAGTGTGAATCCCATTGATTCTAATTCTTCGCGTATTATCACCCTTATCGTTTCTCGTAGGTTTGGATCAGTCGTAATACGGGCCGCGTCACTGTCCGGTTGTAGGCGCATCGACTCAAGTTCTTCGAGGCGCTGACAGGTTGTCGCAACGTCAGCAACGGTAGCCGGATTCTGGATTGCAAGGGCATTGAATGCGACGGGTCCAATGCCCTTAAGAAGCTGGCGTACCTTGTCTGACTCTGTCATTGGGGTGTCAACCCGGCGGCAAAGTGAAAGGACATCCTCGATGTAGGATGTATACGACTCCCCGATGTGCTGTTTCCGAGTCGCAAGAGCTTTCCTTGCGAGAGCTGAACGGACAGCCGGTGTGCCAAAGACATGGCGAAGCTGATCTTTGAAGGCTGACCAGTCGGGGATGTCCATGAAGTGGTTGAGGAACCACGTCTTCGCGACACCCGTGAGGTAGAATGACACGTAAGCGAGTTTGTAGGTGTTATCCCACCGGTTAGCAGCGCCGACCCGTTCGAAATCGTCCAGCCATTCCTCCACATCTTCCCCGCGCATACCAGCGAAGGGATGGGGCTCACGCTGGAGGCTGTTAATGACGTGAAAAGGCGCGGCACGCGGTGGCGGAGTGGGAACGGCTGCAGCACCGACCTCTTCTTGGTGCGACATATTTCCGGACACCTGGCCCAAGCGGCGACCTGAACGTAGCTCCAGGGGGTAGAGTGGTCGAGAGGATGGCGGGGGATCCAACAGCACGCTCCACCACGTATGGAGTCTTGGTTTGGAAGACCTTTATTAGGCCCGAAGAACCGGCAGCCAACAGCTGAGATGATCGGACCAAGATGATGATGCTACGCGACAACGATGGGGATGCATGAGCCACACATGATAATGATGATAATGTACTGGTGAAGAGGATGCGTATACTAAATGCCCACAATATATATATATATATATATATATATATATATATATATATATATATATATATATATATATATATATATATATATATATATATATATATATATTTAAATACCCTGCGCCGAACGACTTGACAACAGCAACAGCAGCCGGTTACCGCGTACGTTTATTTGGGTGCGGAAAACATTTCGTCATCCCGTCAACAAGCAAATTGCTTGCAGTGTGCTGCCATCTATCAACAAATGTTACAAAAACAAGTGGCGCAACACTGACCAATTTCTGCAAATCACGAGTCTGCGTGACTTTCCGCGTACAATGTTACGGGATTCGTGCACTACAAAAGCACTGACGAATGCAATATACATGTGAAATAAGGTGAATTCCAATCAAATTCGTTACACGAAAACATTCAACTAACCTATGCGGCTACAGAAAACCTTGCGAAGCTTTATTGCATGCGTACTCTGAGGGCTATCATCGAAAGCGCGAGCCGCCACGAATTCTCACTAAAATTTCGCGTGTCAAGAACGAATCGGATTTATCGTGTGACGAAGGGTTCGTATAATTCACGGACGCAGAAAATGAGCAAAGTGGTAACGTTTTTTTTTTTTTTTCTCGCTAACGCGTTAACACTGAAGCTAGCACAGCCGAACATGGGAGCGTCTGCCAACTGACCCTCCTTGAGAGGAGGCCTCCTGATCTTTGCTTCTCGCTTGGTGGTGCAACCGTCTATGAGCATTGCGGATAAGCCCGAGTCTGAAGCCTTCCAAAGAGGGTCGTTAGAGCACCTGTGTTTCACAAATCATTGCCTATTAAGTATAACGCTACAAGTATACATCAATGCAGTACGAGACAACACACCACTACAGAATTGTTTTATTTGAAGACTTGGCGATGTTTGCGTTTTGAATACTAAACAATGTTCACTCCTCGAATAGCAGCTGTTGCCTTTTAGCCTTAGATGAATATATTTGATACGAAGTAGCTTCTCGCGGAGTTCAATTCGGTGTGCGTAAGCACCATTAATGCGCATGCGCATCGCTGGCCCAAGCACGATCATCTGCTAGCGCGTTCCGCCCTGCGTAAGGGACTGGCTAAAACATGGCCTCTCCTCCTTGCACTCTCTCAGCAATCATGTGATGGTGTCGGGGATGAGATTCTGCAGGCGCGCGATGAACCACTGCGCTGTGTCCTACACTCGGCGACCACTTTCGGTGGCAGCACAACCAAGGCTACGAAGCCTAAGCACGCCCTTTCTTTTACTACACTTCTTGATGTAGTCCACGAAGTATACTACGTAGCATTAAAGAAAATATAAAAATAAAAGATGTAAATAATATGTCCGATGTTTTTCTTATTATTGTGAAGCTTGACACGTGCAGGTTTTTTGTTCTTTGCTGTTTCTAGTTTTCTGGTGTCATTTCACCATTTTCCTGCCCCGATGATGAATATATTGATGAAAGCTTTCTGCTGAACAAAGATTTTTACTGGTGCAAGGACATGTGCGTACCGCGATGCACCGGTAGGACACAATTGATAAAACAAAACGCAGTGTAGCGCACGCAAAGCACCATCAGCCACTCAGATTTCCTGAACAGACTTATCGACTATACCACATTTCATGGTGAACAGAATGAGAGAAAAAAATAATCATAACAATATAAGGTGCTAACGGTGGTACTGAACGAATCGCACAGACATGCGGGCTTTCTACGGTCTATCTTTCTCTTTTTTTGTAATATGTAAATGACAACGATGTAAATTAGTAGTTCAGTCACGCTACATCAGTGCGTGGGAGGCGGAACACAAGCTAACCACGTACAAACAACCCAACAAATGCGTGATTTAGTGCGATAGCGTGAAGAGAACTACCAAGGGCGAGCATCCCTATGAACAGCAGAATGCGCTTTACTCGCTGAGAATGTTAACGTTGCATAGGCGTCGTGCACCGATTCAGTAGAGAAGAGCGTATTAACAGTACACTGTAGTCAACGTATTTTATCCGCCGACAATCGGCTCAGGCCGCACGCAACGAAGCGCCGCTGCGTGCATTTGTATACGCGCTGCCGACCGTCTATCCACACTTTCTCGGGACGGTGCTGCCACCTATAGCCCGATCACGCCGTGAATAGATAAGTATATTCTAGACACCATGCCTTTACACTCTATCTGCAATCACGTGATAGCGTCGGGGAACGAGATTCTGCAGACGCGCGTTGAACCCACGTGCTCCCGCGTGGAGTGACGGTACACCCACGTGGCCTGATCCAACAAGAGTTCGGGACGAGTAACAGCAACAGAAAGTACAGTGAATTTATGATGGGCTCCACTTGCAAGGACGCGTTAACATCGGGCAAAGTGACCGTGATGAACTGAACTTTAAGTCGACCCATGCTCTGCTACGCCTGCTATACTCATGGTTCCCTTTAGTTGGAGATGGTGTAATTTTTAGTCGCTTTTGGATAAATAGACATACTGCAAAGAACAGACACAAATTAAGACAGTGAGAGCCTCTGCAAAAGAAACAGACTATCACAACAAGCGCAATTTTTTGTTATTACAGATGTCGGAGCCATGTAAAGGCCGCATGATTTAATTACGGACGAGACGTACTGAAACGACGCAAGCTGTAAGCAGCACACCAATGTTGAACGTAAACATACTCCTTTCAATGTCTAAGTGCTGCCAGCGCATTTATTACCCGTCAGATCAAATAGAAATAGAAAACCTCACGAATGAATGCTACACTTTGTGCAGATCAAAGCCGTAGTGAGCCGTTCGGATTCAGGTATCCCATCCTCGCCACAGCACGAGGGTGCATCTTGCAGTAAGCTGCCATAGTACATAAAAGCACGGCCTGAAATTAAAATTGAGATGCATTGTGTAAGCTTCCGACGCGTGTACGTGCTCAAATGAAAATAAAAGGATGGTGTCGCACAAATGCTGCTTACCACAAGCAGCTGCATCTTCAGCAACGAATGGAGACCTTGCACGTACGGAAGACCTTCCATGATGTACGTGTCGAACAATATGCCGGCAATATGGCTGACAGAAAATGAAAGCGAATTTAGAGGAAAATGTCTGAGCGTCGATACTACCATACTCGATTCAAGAAATAAAAACATATGGCGATGCTTATATCATTTTGCGCCTCGTGAATGCAGCTGACCTCATGATGCTATAGCACAATGGCAGCACGTTCGTTTTTCGAACATTCACCAATGTGGGCTATGGTGCTCGACTATATTGTGCCACAAGCTGTGAGATCGATCAATTTCGAACCGCGGTGGCCACATTTCGACGTAGTCGCAATGGTAGAGGTCCTTGCAGTCCCCGTATCCAGTCAGGAATATTTCTATAGGGGGGGGGGGGGGGGCGCACGTGTCGCTTTTCTTTCAAAAAAACGTTTATTCTTTCTCCTCGGTAAAATACCCCCTTCACTCATCAAAAAAACCTTTATGGAGGGAAGCGGGGGGGGGGGGGGTCAGGACATTTTTTTTTCCTGAGCACGTGTACTTCGATTTAGGTACACATCAAAGATTCCCAGGCAATCGAAATTTGGAGCTCTCTACAGGTGTGTCACTTATAGTTACATCGTAACTTTGGGACGTAAAAAGTCAACGATGATCATCATTGTTATTGACAGACAGTCTTAAATTTGGACTTCTGGCCGCTTATAAAACCGCCAAACAATACCTATTCTGCAGTTCAACCAAACACATTCCCGCATTTCTAGAGAATTTAACCTTTATCAAACCTTATCTGCATTCAAACTACTTATGCTTACTGTACATGCGGGATTTCCTTTGGACGTCATCTAGACGCATGCTTGCCGTGTACGCAATCTGGTTGGCTAGATAGCGAACTTACCCAAAGCAGATGGCTGTGCTTGTTACACCAGAGAGCACGATGAGAGAATACCTTGCCCCGACTTCATTTCTGAACCAGACACACAGAAACAAACAAAAGCTTGTGTTAGCAAGGCGTAGGCGTGGAGCGCAGTTGGTGCAAGGTGCTGGTTTGCTGTCACCACTTACATGTTGTGCTGATAACAGTGAACAAAGGCTGACATAAATGACATGCCGCAGCCTCCGATGATGAGTACCTGGCTTGTAAAGATTAAACACGTGCCATGACCTCTGCGAAGAAAGAAATTCGGCTATAGAAATTCAGTGATGACACCCTCTCTATACCCCCTTCGATCAAAGATAGGTTGAACAGAATCTTTTGTAGGTGTTCTAGGCGCGCACAGTACTTATTTTCAAAGAGCTGTGCCACCGGTAGTTATTAAGAAGACGATGTAACCAAACGCTAGTTAGTACGAATTTTTTTTATTCGTGTGTGAGAGGAGCCCCGGTATTGGTTGCGATAGTACTCTCTTGAGGAAGCTTTCCATTTTGACCGGTATTGGAAAGAAGAGTAGGTCATAAAGGTCAGGAACATGTAAGCAAGGTAGTCGTATACCTCGCGGAAAATCAATTAAACTTGCACCGAGGGCAGAATAACTGATAAAGTGTCATTCCCGACTTAATGTATGCTATAGATATAATAATGGCGCCATTCAGACGTCTTTCTGTTGATGGTTGTAAAACGTTTATTACAGAGAAAAAAAATGAAACAAGGGTTAGAAACAGGTGGTTGGAGCCCCTAGTCCAGGGCTCCACTCGCCTCAGCAGCCCGCCGCGCCAGGTCCAGGAGCGCCACTTGGACCTTTTTTCCTCGCTGGCGAGCAAGGTCTCCCACTGTTTCATCATGAACTTTTCGCCGAAATTTGAGGCGTATTAATTTTAGCTGGCCTTAACTCACATTCCCATGTAATGTGAGCAAGTGTTGGCTGTCTTCTATATCATGGGCAAGAACCCGCGTATGCGGTTGGGTGCATCGCATATTTTAAACACAGGTGCGGATATGTATTTGTCTGCAGGCGGCGCTATGGGCTCATGCGCTTCTTTTACTCAGCCGAGAATGGGACGGTGAGTATCGCCGTCGTTGTCGACGCTGGTGTTCTAAGATATCTCGAGGAGTGTGGGGAGCCTGGAGTAGCAAACGGGTATCTGGACGAGTGATGGCTGCTCGGTGAGTAATATCTCTAGCTGCACTGTCTGCTCTATCGTTACCCGTTTCCGCTACATGTCCGGGGCACCACATGATGCAGTGTTCCTGGTCTAGTGTTGCACTTAGGTGGCGAGTGACAACGCAGGTACACGGCCGTTAGTGAAATATCGACAGGCTATTTGAGAGTCCGTGAGGATGTAAGATTGCTGTCCCATAACGTCTTTGGTTATGATGGCGAGCGCCACCGTGAGGGCTTCCGCCGTGTCCACTGAGTTCATCTTAGCTTAAGCACAGGTGAATAAAACTGGGCTGTGTACCGAACCAACAGCAGCCAATGAAATGCCATGGATGCCGCAGCGGGCTGTGTCCATATAGAAAGTGTCTGGGTTCGTTTCGAACTGTTTGGTGAGCTGCCGGACTCTGGCATTGCGACGCGCTCGGTGCATGGTACAACAGATTCATGTTTTTCGGTATAGGAGTGATATGGATTTGGGCACGGATACGAGCGGAAAGGGGCACCATTTCCTCGTCACTGTATTGGGGCCGTGCAGGATATCCTAAGCCACATAGTATTTCCCTACCCGTAGGTGAGAGGCAAAGTCTTTCTCGCTGCGAGATGAGGACCGTGGCCCTAAGCTCCTCGAAGGCGTTGTAAATACAGCAGTGAGGTTCGCTTTTGTCAGCTTGCTTTTCGAAAGCCCTCGCGACATCTCTGCGCCCAGTGTTTGTTAAGTGTTGTCCGGACTTTCACAACCATCTCCGTGCTTTTTCCTGCGCTATAAGAATGTGACGCTGTCTTGATCAAGCCAAGATTTTTATATACCTTTTAGCCCAATATGATTACCTATCATGCACACTATGAAGTAACAAATAATTCATTTTACATCACGCTCGCTATTGCTAATTGAACTTTCAATGTTCATTTTATAAACTTTATTCCGAAATGAGATGCCTTTGCTCCAGGATTTTGTATTCTGTTCACGCGGCTCCTTCTCATCTCCCAACCATTATCTTCCTGCTCAATTTTCTCCCAACATGCTGAAGCAGTAGTGTGGATGTCAAATTAAAACGACAAATAGTCACTACGCCTTTAAATAAATTTGGTTGTGACACCAGAAAACACGTTTGGGAACTTTGACGATAGAAAAAAAAGGTAATTATATACAATATTTCTGCAGCACGTTCAGTTGTATGGTGAATAATAAATCTAGGGTTCGTGGCAAAAGAAGTTTGGCTGCGTACAAGGATAAAAAGGAATAGGTGACGACAACAGATCAGTGCACGCATTACGCTCTTTTCACCTCAACAGTGAGGTGTTGTGTGGTATTATCACTCCTCTGGCATTCCTGTCTGCTCGCCGACCTTTTTCATCTATAATCTGTACCAGCTAGATTTACTTTCTTTTGTTCTAAACAATGTGAATGTAGTGAAATGTAATTCTTTTTCGTTAAGATACTAGATGGGAAAACGTAAGAGTGGAACAAAGATTTATGAAATTTGTGCTAATATGTTTAGAAAGTGGGCTCTGTACAGAGGTATCAGAGAATAATGTACGTCGGTAACAATAAGATTACCCAGTTTAGAGACAAGGCTTCGAGTAACGCGTTCGATGCTCTAACCACTGAGCTATCACAGCAGCCGAGAGAGACAAGGCTTCTTGTATACATAGTCGCCAATATCGTGAGGCCTGGGAATATTTTTACTTAAGTCATTTCAAATAACAGTAGTTGCATTGTGATGCAACAGTGAAGCAGCATTATGCTATCTCCAGTATTTCCATTATAGCTCCTTTTTTTCACATTCACCCACAGATAATTGACTTGTTCCCATACTTACAGATTGTCGAGAAACTTCTCCAAGGACGCAGCAATACCGAGACCAGCTAAGGACACTCCAACTCCCAGCAGTGACATCCGGCGTATCTTAACCTGGATGTTTATCAATATACAACGTGATGTACACCAGTGTGCGCAATAGTATTTCTAATGAATAATAACTATGCAGCCATTAGCCGATTCTGACGTTCTATTCACTGTTGAATAAAGCGGTGAATACTGAAGTGTCGCAAAGAAATTAAACGCAGCTTTGCACTAGTGGTGGCAAGGCTGAAGAAAAGTGCGGAGATTGGTAGCCTTCTTTGCTTCTTTTTCTACTTATTAAATGCGAAGCATTTCTTAGCGAACTTCGGCGACTTTGCGCGTATCTATCTATCTATCTATCTATCTATCTATCTATCTATCTATCTATCTATCTATCTATCTATCTATCTATCTATCTATCTATCTATCTATCTATCTATCTATCTATACGCCTACGACTTTTAGCTCTCCTCGCCGTTTTGATAATGGTATCGATACCAAACTTGGTATGGCATAACATGGTATCCCATACCATACCATGACAATATACTAGTAGCCAGTGCGTCTCTTCTTCCCTACAATATATAAACACAATGTCAGTGATCTCCAGTAATGAAAAGAAGCAAATACTTCGAATGTTTCGTTGATTTATAAGATCACCGAAAACACTTCACTTGGAAAAAAAAATATTTTTAAAGGGAGAGAGAGAGAGCGAGTTGTTTGACAACGGCACTCAACTGAACTCATGTATACGCTCACAAACATTCCGCATATGCTCCACGAATAAATTCAGGGCTTGAAAAACTTTGCTTCAAGTTTAACTCAAGTTTCCACTGAGATGCGTAGTCGCATGTAAACGGCTATACATCGTAATGTTATCTTATCTGCGCTTACGCTCACGTGAAGACACAACGTATTTTGTCAATAACTACAATATCCGCCTAAACAATTGTAAACATGATACACGAATTCATTACATTAGAAACTTGTTTTCTAATAGGTGACTTTGGCATGCGGTGATCCCAGCTATGGTCCCCTCCACGTTTGCAGCAGAGAAAAAAAATTGCTCGCGGTTTTTTGAAGTAAGCGTTCGTTAGCGCAAGCATTGAGCCCCTGTTTTCACCGTTATGTTCATGCGTTGTCTCTGCATTTAGGTTTTAAACCCAGCATCATTTTAAAGCATTTGCTATCTAAGGTACATTTATTATGATTGCTGTAACTTTCCGAAGCAACGGGGTCGATAAGAGTTGCCATATAACGAATGAGTGTGCATTATAGTAAATTATTGCGGAGTGGAATGGCCTTTCTCTAGATATTGCCACAATCACCTGCTCATAAAGCTTCATGCATAGTATTTCAAATGTATGTCTACATTGAACATTGTGAACACTCTGTCGATCGTATGTTAACTCGCCCCCTGGGGGTGTTTAGAGAGACGCTAGAGGCAAATGTCAACTTTATGTTGACGGTTAAAATAGCGGTCCAAAAATCTTGTAGTGCTACTTTTGTGCCAAGGAAGTGCTTACTTTAAAATAAGGTTCCGTTTTAGAGGTCCACATCGCGTTAGTGCACCTCAAATCCCCCGCCTTAAAGTGGTCCATCCCCCGCATTCTTGCGGTGTACAACGTTGCCCGCCTTTACCGCGCGGCAGCCGACACTAGATGCAGCAACAAAAGCCATCGAACAATTTTCTGCCATCTCGAAGGCCATGATTCTGCTTCCTTGGTTCAACTGGGCTTCACTAGATGACACTTCCTATCTAGCCTAACTAGACAAAAACGGGATTTTCAACCTCTTGCGTCATTTTCCGTAGTAACGCCAGGCGGTTCTCTTTTTTACAAGTCTAGCAGAAATGCACAAGCTGCGTTCCATTGTGTCTCGTGATGCATAAAAGGTTCTTTTTATTGCAGATAGTTTGATTACGAGTGATTAATTGCAGTTGGACGCTGTCACGTCACCTGGATCATTTCCGAAATATTCACTCATGGGGCCCATCCTGTGGTACATTTAACTTAATTTATCGGTAAGTAGGGCACCGCTGTTGATAATATGGCTGTTTTAGGCGCTGTCATACACTGAGCTTTCACTCTGACATAGATTGTTATTTGCTGTAGGGTCCTTTTAAGGAAATAAAAATGAAATAATATAAAATGATAAAATTAGTTACCAACACCAACGATTCTTTAAAGTGAACTGAAGATGCACGTTATGCAAGCGTAGTTGTAGTACTATTATTGTATATCAGTTACTGCACTGGCAGGGATGCGCAAGAACAACGCCAGACGAAATCACCTGGCTCATCCTCATGTTTGTCCACAAGCCAGCAGCCAGAATGTACAACGGACTGGAGAATGACGTCACTGTGTGGGTGTGAGCGCTGACGGGCCCAAACTGCAAGAAGAAAAAAGAAATTTCACGCTAAGTTAAAATGTTTACATCACACACTACTAACTGGATGAATGACTGTTTACTCACGGCTCTGAAGTACGCCGTTTCCAAGAGCATTCGATATAAGTATTTAATGCGAATTATTATTATTATTATTATTATTATTATTATTATTATTATTATTATTATTATTATTATTATTATTATTATTATTATTATTATTATTATTATTATTATTATTATTATTATTATTATTATTATTATTATTATTATTCGGCAGAATACTCGCCTTGTGGGAATCCGTTCTATGCAAAGCAGTCTACGAATCATTTTCTATGCTGAAATTTTTCGCTTTAAGCGACGCGTTACGGAGTGGATCATCGTGTTTTATATGTAGAAGTGTGCGTGTACAGTGGAATACAAGGCACGTCAACTACTTTGGCATTTAAAGGGTAACTTGTGTTCTGCGTAACGTCAGCACTCACGGTAAATCAGGGACGTCAGTGTTATCGAAACGAAGTGCGCTTTACGATGTCACGATCTAAATATCGCACGTAAATTTCGTTAGCGTACTCATCATTCACGGTTGAGCAACGCTTGAATATAGGTCGCTTAATCGTATAGGAATGCAAATTTCATGTTTCTTAGTCTGCTATCGAAGCGCAGCCAACCGTGATACTGAAATGTGTTTAGCCCTCTACATGACGCCTACATCAGAAGAGCATATATGTAATGCCTATTGCTCAGTTGTAATATTAGAAAGCCACCATTGCGACTACAATTGAAGTTGTACCGGCATTGAACCTGCATATATAGGGCGCTATTACAAAGCAGTTTCAAGACCTCGCATGGCTGACTCGCATACCTGACTGGCAAGACATCTGATACCTCACTGGCACGCCGAATACCTTGGTGTGATTCCAACTACAATCCTGATTTTTTTTTTTAATTTTTGCATTCGTAGGGCCAACTCTGGCAATATCGGCCGTTTTTCGATGCTTTGAAATTTAACTCGCCGATTTCGGCTCTCACCGTTTCTGGGCAAACATATATTGTATCACCGTTTCTGGGCAGACATATATTGCCTGTATCAGCCACAGGTCTAACACCTGTGGCTGATACCGGCATACCATTGCCCGTGGTATACGGGTATGTGCACATGTCAGGAGGAGAGGGTTCGACGTTATACGCGACAGGTTTCTCAATGCACTTTCACAATGCTATCCGCTCTTACGGCGCCGTTGCGGCTGTAACGCTGCCGTAATAATGAAGTTACAGTAGTAGTAAGTGGTTCATAAAAAAAATAAAGAGCTAATTTCTGTGTTACGGTAGTAGTGAGTAGTTCATAAAAGAAACTAAAGAGCTAATTTTTGTCTGCTGGTCGAGACACGGCGATTTCCCGTTAAACTCTTTCCTTCGCTACCCTCCGTTCATCGGCTGGTCTCATCCCGAAGCTGCTTTCCTCCTCACTGAATGCCCCACTAGGCATCACGTGACGCACGTAATCACCGATCCGCTCTTCGGAACAGTGCCGTCTTCTGGTTAACAAAACTCCGTCGGCTCCGTGCTTCTCGGCTAACCGCTGTTGAGGTCTTGCTGGCCCATGCTCCTACAGATCGTGCAGGCCCTGTGTTACGCACACGCTTTCAAAGGTAGCCAACACGGTGGGCACGTTCGGTGACGCACGGCGCTGGAGCACTTCCCCTAGAGCGCGGTCAGCTGCTTGAACACTAACTGAAAGTCGTAGGTTCTTGACCAATCACAGCATCGCTTGCAGGCAGCATCACACATTCAACGTGCTGACGTCCCTCGGCAAGCCGGAAGTGCGCGGAAAAGATAAAAGGTTTTTTTTTGTTTATTAGGATTTGTGACGTATCAGCGGCTTCTATATCACCGCCAAGTGTGGCATCGTTAATCGTGACGGCATTCTGAAGACAATGCATTGTTGCTTTGAAATGTTCGAAAATATATTGGAGGTAGTGTAAGGGGCCTTTAAAAATAATATCTGGGGTTTTACATCCCAAAACTAGGATATGGTTGTGAGGGACTACGCAGTTTAGGGCTCCGAAAATTTTTTGACATTCTAGTGTGTTTTTCTGTGTGTTTTTTTGCGCGCTGGCACAGTACACGCGCCTTGAGCATGCATTTTGCCTCCGTGACTGCAGATGGCGGGATTGAGCCCGCGACACCTTCGTATGGAAAGTCTTTGAACGTGTTGTTGTTGTTGTTGTTGCTGTTGTTGTTGTTGTTGTTGTTGTTGTTGTTGTTGTTGTTGTTGTTGTTGTTGTTGTTGTTGTTGTTGTTGTGTTGTTGTTGTTGTGTTGTTGTTGTTGTTGTTGTTGTTGTTGTTGTTGTTGTTGTTGTTGTTGTTGTTGTTGTTGTTGTTGTTGTTGTTGTTGTTGTTGTTGTTGTTGTTGTTGTTGTTGTTGTTGTTGTTGTTGTTGTTGTTGTTGTTGTTGTTGTTGTTGTTGCAGCTGCTGATTCAATGAGTTGCATATACTTTAATACTACAGTGAGCAGCGCCATTGGTATAGCAATGCATAGCAGTCCCAAAGTGTAGTGAAGTCGAGTAGGGTTGCCCATTTGACCTCCTTTCATTGATGATGATTTCAATCGTACCATTGCATTGCTTTGTTCTATTCCATAAACCTATTTTAGGCTGGGTGGTGAAGCGAATCCTAACGTACGACCAGCGCTCGTGTACAATTGATGCCCGGCATTCGAAAGAGTGGCTTAACGTGTGTGGCTATGGCTGGGATATTGTAAACCATTCATATCACCATGTTATCATTGCGTGGCTAAGTCAGGATAAGGACTATTTAGTTTGGGAATATCCCTCAGCTAATTAATAGGAAGCATAATCTGTCTCTCTAAGAGTAATAGCAACACGTGCAGAACAACAGGGCAAAATAAGAATAAATGATCACCTTCTTAGAAACTCTGACGGCCACCCCTTTTAGAAATTATGCCAAGCGTAAACGATAACTTCGTCAGAGATATCTTTTTTTTCATGCACATAGAGTGGTCGTTAAAATATTTTGGTTGCCTGGCTCCTTCGTTTACATAGCTAGCTCACTTCACCCGCATGTGGCTGAACGTTTTGTAAGCAACCTGCATTTTATTGCTACAGCTTTTCGAATGCGTCAGTATAGCACATGAAACATTGTGAACTCATAATAGGCACTACTTTCGACCTTCTAGCGAATTTGCGGACTTAAGCGGATCACGACGCTAAAAAAAGCCCGCTGTATAAACGTCCTGAATTTTGTTTGGCTCAAATTGTCAAAAAAACTTCGTCAATCTATAGAGCTCCACGGTATACCTTGAGCAGGACGTCAGCTAGAGAGAAGCGGTTGCCGATGAATAGCAGGAACGCATTTGCCATTATCGCCAAGTCCAGGAGAACATTTGCGTCGGCGAGAAAGCTCCCGATCCCGGCTTTGAATCCACCGTGTTTCTGCCCTGAAAAATTAAAGGGAATTTCTCTCACGTATTGTAGTGCCGGACTAGTTGGCGGGTCGTTATATAGCGTGTGGCAGTGCACATCAGGTGAAAGGACGAACATAAAAAAAGATGAAAAAAAACAGCGGCGCTGATCCATAAGTGCTTCTGGTGTGCTTGTTTGTTTGTTTGTTTCTTTCTTTCTTTCTTTCTTTCTTTGTTTCTTTGTCTACCTTTCACCCGGTCTGCACTGCCTTACGCCTTTACGTAGTTTCCACTGCTAGTGCAAACCAGTATCAATATAATTTACAGAGGCAACGATCTCATTTTGGGTTGAAGAAACCCATACAAGCCTATGAAAATCATCAGACCTAGCAAATCTAGCCAAACCAATAAACTTATGCACGTCCATCTTTAGATTAACCTTCGCAAACTAGCTCGAAGCTCGCCTTTAGGGCAGCGATAAACGTCCAAGATCGCTGGACGAGATGAGCGATGGAAACGTTTCGGACTGCTACTGTGGTGGCCCCGACCTGGTCGTATGAGTCATCTAACGATTTCTGCACTGAATGCATAACAAACCTGCACTACGTGAACGTATATGTGTATAGCAACCACCCGCCGCTTCGCAGAGCCGTGGTATTATAGATGCGTGTTGCGTCCTTTCAACTGACGCCAAATACATTCTGTGCGCATACAGACGCATGGCGTGCGGCAGGCCACGTTGCCGAACCCCGAATCATATCTGAGTGAGAACACGTCGTCAAGTGTCCTTCTCCCGCTAGGTCTTCGCTTCCGAAAGATGTGATTGCGGCTCAGCCAAAGCGGCACGCAAACGAAGGCGCTCTTTGCCGAAACCATCGAATGGCCGAAATTGCCCCATTGTGTGCAGACGCTGTCCACGTACCTCGCTATCAGTGGCCCTAATTACAACTTACAACGACGCCTCGACCGCGTGGGCGTGGTCGTACGGTGCGTTAACGTGTCCCGAGGAAATATGCGCGAGCCCAGCATTTATCAAAGACAGCCGCCTCGTTTCCGAGTCCGAAATACCGTCTCCTGTCGTGTAGTTGCATACAGTGAAAAGGCGCATTCGAGTATACGTGCACCCTAATGATTTCACACCTCTATGTAAAGGTAAATTGATGTCCTTTAACATAAAAAGGGGGGGGGGTTAACTTCATTAACACTGTGTTTTAAGCTTTGGCGTTTCGCAGGTCGGCAACGCAATCCTTCCGCAACAAAGCTCGGTAAGATAAACTTTTGTGTTTGCAGGTCCGCAAGGCATAACTTTGCTCCCTCTTTTTCTATCTTTGGAGAGTCAAGACATTTATGTAAAATTGTATAGTTCAGTCGAGGTCAAACACTAATCTGCACTCATCTAATACAAAACAAACAATATTGTTTCTTTTGCCCGCCTAGCTCTATCAAAGCTTCATGCAATTTCTTTTCTTTTTCTTTTTTTGTAGAGAAAAGGGAACAGGAGGAAAAAAACTATCTTTAGTTAGCGACACATTTCTACAATAATCCAGGCTACTTTAGCAGCGTTTAACTACAATTACTTAGCAGTGCATTCCTGGAGTATTACACGCTTCTTATATACAATGCGGACGAAAAAGAAACAACTGTTGCAAAACTATTCTATATCGTGGCAGGTACAACAAATCAAGACGAAGAGAGCCTCCTCGAATCCGAAACGGGCAGCACGGAATTAAGCTCTTTTTCTAGTGCGCATGCCTCATTTCCTCGAATTCCGTGAATATTTTTTTACTCACACGTTCGACTATTTGAGATAAAGCGTCCGCACCAGACGGGAATTTCTTCCGCGAACGCGCTCTCAAACACCACAGCTCTAAAGCGTTCAACACGCTGCATATAGTAAATCACGCAACTTCTAAATTCGTGCACTGTACGGCAAAGTCTAAAGTGCTCAGCGCTGGCCTCTCTCACAATAAACCCCTCACGTTTCACGCATCGCTACATACTGAGGAAGCTAAACTACACTGCATACCATTAAAACTAACGTTATATCTAAGTCCATTCAGTGCACTGCGATGTCGACAGTGCTCAGTGCTGGCCTCCCTTACTGCACTCACTGTGCTTCCTTCATCGCTGCGAATAAATGGCGGTGATTTGCGACTCTGCCGGCATTCGTCGCAAAGAGTGAAACAGGTCAAATGCGTTTTCACAGCCCCAACTGCTAATTATTTGCGTAGCAAAGTTCCGAGTGCGTGTCTAATTAATAGCATGACGGTTATTCCCAAAAAGTGTCAAGGCGGAACCGCGTGCGCCCACGGTCGAGTCGAGAGCCGCTTCGCTTAATTGCCGAGACACTTTTGAAAAACGTCTTCCGGTTTATTTTTGTTAAAAGGACTAAGATCTAATGAAACCTATTGATAAAAGCGAAAGTGGATAAAAACACCGTATCCGTACCTACTCTACTTCGGTTAGGCGTCACAGAGCTATAAATATAAGAAAATTTAAGTAATCGCAAAAAAAAGGCCCTTCTACATCGTTTTGATAGTCCCTGTGGGGGGCAAGCTATCTTTTTTCGCCCTCATAAATTTATTCTCAATTATAACATGAGCACCAAAAACAAAGTCTCCTTTCTTTGGCTTAATTGTCTTTTGCTTCTCATTAAAGTTGTGTGTTACCAAGGACACTTCGATGCAATATGTTGAGAAAATCCTCTCTCGTAATACACATCGACATATTAAAAGTGTTTAAATAAAAAACATATAATGGGTTCCGCGAAGAGGAATGTGGGCTAGTAAATGCGCATAACAACTGAGATGCGAGACGCTTAATTTTCGGAGTGGAAATGAATGCACGCGTGATCTGTGAGCATCCACTAAAGGCGGGGGCTTTGCCCGCACGTTAACACCCGACAAAGATTCGGCGCAGGTATTCCAGCGTTCATATTGATCGCATGCTGTGAATAGAGGCAGTACCCGCGCGTGAACATCAAGTGAGTTAGTGGAAACATCGCGAAGTTTTGAGGGCGCGAGAGGCTTAATCGGTTCGCTTGCGATTCACTTGTGACGACAAGAATATCTTTGACTGCAAGCTTTACTCGTTCCGTAAGAGTTCGACGTGAACGGCACTTTCGAGGAAAATGAGAAAAAGATAGCCACTAGGCTCGACCATAAAAAAAGTGAACAAATGTGGCTTCCAGTTTGAGTCTACGGGCTGAGAAGAAGTTTTCGCTTCCGACTTACGGTATTGAGGAATCATGAACGGTGCCCAAAACGAGCCAATAAGGACCAGGCATCCGACGCAGATGAACGGGAACATCAGAACACGAGCCTGTAGAAGTGGAGAGAGGGATATTGAGCCCATTATCCGTTAAAAGATAGCAATCTTCGATCACCCACTATTTGCGATAACATTAATGTAAGAGCCTTTATAAGAAGCAAACAACATCTTCGTATGGTGCATGCTTTCGGCACTTATACTCTGCCAAATATTGTAGCAATTAATACGAAGATACGTTAGATATCCCCTATTATCTCAACATTCCACCCTGGGTTGAGCTGAGAGGCTTCCGAAGGGCTACCATGTGTGGTAGCCTTCCTCTCTTTCTATCCCACTGCCCTATCCCTTTCAAGAGCCCCGCCACGGTGGTCTAGTGGCTAAGGTACTCGGCTGCTAACCCGTAGGTCGCGGGATCAAATCCCGGCTGTGGCGGCTGCATTTCCGATGGAGGCGGAAATGTTGTAGGCCCGTGTACTCAGATTTGGGTGCACGTTAAAGAACCCCAGGTGGTCAAAATTTCCGAAGCCTTCCACTACGGCGTCTCTCATAATCATATGGTGGTTTTGGGACGTTAAACCCCACAAATCAAATCAATATCCCTTTCAAGAGGAATAATTAAGTTTTTAACTACATACCTACCTCACACTGCACCGAGTCTGCTCAGATTGAAACGTTTTACGACCGTGGTTCAGTGCAGCATGCCTATATTTTTTTTTCTAAGTGCGCTTGGAGAAATTGATTGATTGATATGTGTGGGTTAACGTCCCAAAACCACTATATGATTATGAGAGACGCCGTAGTGGAGGGCTCCGGATATTTTTACCTCCTGGGGTTGATTAACGTGCACCAAATCTGAGCACACGAGCCAACAGCATTTCCGCCTCCATCGGAAACGCAGCCGCCGCAGCCGAGATTCAAACCCGTGACCTGCAGGTCAGCAGCCGAGTACCTTAGCCACTAGACCACCGTGGTGGGGTGCACTCTGAAAGAAAAAAAAAACTGCTGCAAATCTCCCCCATTTGGACATGTCACGCTCTCACACTTCTGCGGTTTCTTTCAATGCTTAATACTGAAGCCATCGATTTTCCCCCATCGTGCACTTTACTCATGCACTCATGCAAAATAAATACCTTCTCAAGTAATGAGGCCAAATACTTGTGCTCAACCGTTGCCATCAGGAAAACTTGAAAAATCTTCGCGGAACTGTAAATCCCCGGGTTAACACACCGCAGAGCCGCGAAAAGCACCTGTTGCCTGATTTAGCCATCTTTGTCGAATGCATGAACACCTTGCTCGGCGTCGGTCACTGCGGTTTCTGTTCTCTTCCCGCCACAACTTGCTGTCTTTATCGTTCGCGAGATAACAGAGCACGATCCATCTCGTAATGTCACTGAGCTCAGGGGCGAGAAGGAGCGGAGGCTTACTCAAGTGAACTACTTCCTGCACATCGCCTGATTTAAAATTCGCAAAATATGTAATAAAAAAGACATTTCAACAAAAGAAAAGTTTATACGCTGGTATAGTATTTCTTTATTTGTGAAATCTTGCGAAACCCAATAAATGCATATACATTCACATCAACTTCGCTCCATTTCAACGGATCTTAGGATGCCCGGCCACAGCTACGAGCGTGCATGTTTCTTGAAACCGAAACTACCACTGTGTTTCCGGGGTCTCATTAAGCCTGCACGGTAAAGCGTGTACTGATCGCAACACGGAGCTTAGTTACACTTGCCTCTGTCTCTGGGCTCACGTGGGTAGCAGTGAATACTAACTGCACAAACAGTTCGGGCTGTCAGTCCGACCACGCTGTCGTGTGTTCAGACACTAAACCTGCGAAAGCCGCTCACACCTGAGGATGTAAAAAAACGGATCGAAGTCAACGGGCTATGAACCACTCCCGGCGCACATGCGTGACTGGCCTTCTTGATTGAACCAAAGCTGTCTCAAAGCGCTCGCATGACAGTTCGATCACCACGCGTGTATCAAGATATGTGCTTTTAAACACAAGTACACTTTCAACAAACTACAACCATCCGCTAGCAGACTTCAGTAGTTTTCTTTCAGTTCTGATCAGTGACGAAGAAGCATACATTACAAGCCTTGGGTGAAACGAACCCATGAATAAAGCGCTGGTATATAGTTTCAGCTTATAAGCATTTTTGTACAAATAAAACTAACTTCAGTCTTTTGTTCATCGTTTGTTAACGTTGTGTCTAATTATATCCAATGTAGTATATAAAGCATACTGAGATTGATTACAAAGAAACGCACCACCTGAGAAGCACTGTAGCAATTTTAGAGTGTCTTTTTGTTGTTGTTTTACGTACACCTTAAACATCGCATACATAAGAGCTTTTTGTTTTTGCGTTGCGTCGTGTTGTTTTGTACACTTACACTGTTTCGTACACTTACACCCACCTTACACTGCCGCAACAACAGCCGAATATCGGACCTCAAAATTAACTCATGCCCAGCAGAACGACTTCATAAAAATTGGGTCACGTCGGTGGTAAGCATTGTTATGAGACGCACACAAAAACGTTGTACTCACTCCGAAAAGAAATCCGCTACAGAACAACCACAGTAATATTCCGAGGCTGAAAACTGCTCCAATCTTTGGCTGCAAAAGTAGAAACATACATCGCTTGTTTTTTAATACTTGTTTACAGCTGCCTAAGGATATCATAGTTGAAATTAAGAAAAAATGGTCATGAGACACGCACTTAGCACGTAGGCAGGATAACCACCGGTCATTAAGGGTAATTGACTGGATTCCCATAGAAGGCAAACGTACTAAGGTGAGACAGAAAATTAGGTGGGCCGGTGAGATTAAGCAGTTCAAAGGTATATAGTGGCAGCCGAAAGCACAAGACCGGGTATATTGAACGATCACGGGAGAGGCATTTGCCCTGCAGTAAGCGTAATTGGCCAATTATGATGATGATGATGATGATGATAACGATGATGATAATGATGAATCATTTATCAACAAAATTAGGTTGTTAACGATGTCGATCTCTGATTAGAACGTAAAAAAGAAGGCTTTCGTTCTCTGCAAGCCAATAAGAAACCCCCCAAGTCCTCCCATCACAGTTAACTAAGACGTATACCAGTTCTTTTCTATATTTTGATGAGGTTTGCAAGTTTTCTCCACCATTACAAGGACAATTCTACTACAACTTTGTTATTCTACGTCGACTATTTTGTGACAGCCATCGAACGATTGCTAAACTCAGTCCAGTACCTCAGAAGTGATCCTAAAGGTCTCAATCGAAAATTATGTTACGCGTAGTCTAGCTTAGGTCACGCTGGGCTAGCTTTGTATTACTCGCACAGCTTGTCACTTACAGATTCCAGTAAATATTACGAACTGCTGCAAATTGACATTACGAGGGTTTCTACAAAAGTCACCATCACAATGAATTCAGTAAAAAACCTCGTAGTTCCTTCGGACTATTAAAGGGGCTCAAAGACATCATTATATCTGGCAATTCCTTCAATATGTGTATAGGTTGGGGCCTGTCGAAAAAGGTTTAGGAGCAAAGCTTTTTGAGGCGTGGGTCTGTACATCCTCCAATGTTGTCGTACGTAGCCATCAGTGGCACATACCCACTCTGGAGCGGGTATGTGCCACAGGGGATGCGGGATGGAAGATGGTACTTGGAGTGTTCACTAGACGGACGCACGGATGTACACATGGACGGACGGACGGATGTACAGGTGGACGCACGAATGGACGGGCAGACAGATGCATGGACTCACGGGCCGACGCATGGACAGACGGACGGACGCATAGATGCTCGCGCAGACAGACTGACGGATGGAAGCACGGACGGGCTGATGGACGCGGCTGATGGACGCATCGCCCCAATCATCATTCATTCCGGGGATATGCTGTGATTTATTTAGCGTTATACCCAGCCCACAACGTGCAAGTGGCCTTACGTCATTATTAGCCTAATTACGCACAATTTAACTTAGCACGCCATACATACTGTCGAAAGTACCGACATTACTCACTATTAACGTGGGAATCTCTCGGGAAAACTGGACGCACACAATGAAGAAGTAGCCGGGAAAGACCAACGATGCTCCGATTCCCTGGATGACTCGAATACTTCCCGTCAAGAAGGAACGCTGGAAGGGCTTCAAGAACCTGCGAACCACAGGAATGGAAGCAGAGCTTTTTGTACTTCATTATGGTCAATGTTTCACTAATTACTCATACAATTATCGATTTCGTGACCGCGTACACGCTTGAATATAAATATTCGTTCGCTTATGTAATTTCGAATCAATGTGCTTTCCGTACAGTCTCGCGTAGGGCACTTACTCGTAACTGAAGCAGCAGGCTCCTTCGATGAAAAGCCCCCAACTGAAAAGTTTGCGCATCTTGATGTCCCTCAGCATCTGAAAGTGAATGTTGTACGGTGCTAATATATTTGCATTTTAGACAAACAAAAACGGTGTGACGGCGTAATGCGGAATGTCAAGAATCACTTATCCGTATGCTTTGTTATCCTTCATACGTGTAAATATTTTCAAACAAACGAGTATGGTAACCAGAATTGCTCAGGGACTGCCGTGTCTAATCCTTTATAAGACACCGCAAATAGTTGCCGAAGCCCACAGATGACTCAACAGGATGACTTCACTGTTTAGCCTGGAGTTTTGAAGTATACCTTACGTACGTTAACTTAGGACTTCACTTAGAAGTAGAACATAAGTGTTTAATAAAGGTGAAGCCAATAAATAGGCGTACCAATGTCGCTGTCCATGGCGTCAGCAGCAAAGCCCCTAGAATGTAGCATCCGTGCAAGCCGTTTGAGGCGAGGGCCCCGAAGCCTTTACTAGGAGTTAGCTGTGCAAGAATGTTGAAATAAATCAGTCACAAACCGTTGCCATAATTGCTGGATAAATTATCATGCTATCGGAGTCCATGTGATTTTCATACATATGCGGTAGTCATTGCGAACTGGCTTCTCTACTAAAGCTGAGAGCGGCGGCAGCGCTCAACACCAAACACCCTATGAACACGACGGCCCGAAGACACGAGCTGCCTCTGTGGATGCCGCGCTGCCCAGTCAAACAACAAGGTGATAGGTCAACCCCAGAGTCGACACAATATTGGTACATGGGCTCATCCCACAGTAAGTGCATTAACTAACGCGCCAAAATTTTAGCTATTCAAATACAGTGATGCTATTCAAATAAATTTAGCTATTCAAATAAAGCATAATGCCATTTATGACCACAAACCATACCATGAAGCCTTAAAAACACGGCAGCTGCAAATATGGATTACTGTTGTGGATACACTCATGGTGCTGAAGCGGCCTTTTTTTAAAGGGTAGAAAATACATATCTGTGCACCAAGGCGACTTTCCTACGTTCCGGTGATCCCTTTTTCTGTCACAACGACCCCCCCCCCCTTCTTTTCTGTCTCTAATCTGCCATGTGTGTTATTGTGTTTGATGGCACGATGCATCAATGCAAGTGCATTGTTTTTAATTAAAGAAACGTTTTTTTTCATTAGCTGCCTGTTCCACGCTTTTAAATGAACGGACACCAACGCTGTATGCACGCGAAGTCATGTGATTGGCTAGCGATATCATGTGGTGTGTTTCAAATCCGCCACTATGTTTGAAATACACCCGCTTACACTTTTGAAGCATCATCATTATCATAGAGAACCACTTTCATGATCATTTTGTTGTATTTATAAATTTATTTCACTCTCTCTCCTCTAACCACGTGATGAGTGCGACAATGACAACCACTATTACTACTACTACTACTACTACTACTACTACTACTACTACTACTACTACTACTACTACTACTACTACTACTACAATATTACTACTACTGCTACTACTACCACTACTGGATAGAGATGACGACGAGATTGGCTCAGGGTAGATAGGAACCACAGCTTTTAGCCCTGAAAGCCATTCCGAATTATTGTGAAAAACTAAAGTACTTGAACTAGAATTTCCATCTCCGCTGCAATAGAGGTCATATTGTTAGGGGTAGCATCTCGTCAGTTCATCGAAGTGTTAAACGCTTCCAACCTCGTTCTGGCAGAAGGGCTCGAGGATGCCGCAGGAGATGCCCTGCAGGAATGACGTCAGGAAGAGGAAGCGTCGCAGCGTCTTGCTCGCCGTCTCGATGCCGTGTTCCTCGTCGAGGACGTCCCGACCGGGGCTACCGGGGGATGCCGGACCCTCCGCTTCGTTCCCGGTGCCAACCATTGTCAGCACGCTCAGGCTCGCCGCATCTGGCAAGTGAGCAAGCGCCCGTGGATCCCCCGGCCATTTATAGGCCAGTTTACTTCGGGTTTCAGATGGTCGACGCGGTAATTTTAAATAAACGCACCTGTCAGTTACGAATGTTTGCTTACTGTTGTCCGCAGTTCCGTGGTACAGACGCTCTAGAGCAATGGACCAGGCATTTACGAAACGCTGGCGCAAAGCTAGGAACATACAGATCATTCGCCGATAGCTATAAACGTTTGCAGCCGCTTAAATATGCCATCAATAAATAAACGAGCTAAGGGCCCTGTTGTAATGTGATTTTGGTTTCAGTTTCGTTCTGTTCTTTGTACCCGAGAAGGGGCGTTGCGTATGTGCCTCTGCCCTGTACACATGTAGGTGTCCTGAGTAATAAATCGGCTTCGAGTCCATGTTTCAAACTGTTCATGGTCGCTCTGCAGACACTACAGGCCCGTTTGTGGACTGTGGACAAACTCGAAGACAAAACTGTTTCGTGGAAGTCACCGGATTCAAGCACCAGGCCGTTGTGCAGTCGCAACGTGATGTGCACAACGAAATGAATTTTAATATTGCAAGATGTTCGAAATGCGCGTGTAAGGTCACTTTAGAGCGATGAGCTTTACAACATAAAAGTTCTATGCTGGTACTCTGCTACAAGTTCATCACGAATGACTTACCAAATTTTCTGGCACAATCGTCTTTGGCACCTACGCTTGTGCTCGCATCCATCTGTCTGGCTACAGCTGGAAAATATTGCGCCTTGTTCTAAAAATGTACTGCAACGCTGTTGCCGCGCACATTTAATTATTCTATTCGTCGTTCTTTAATATATGAAAACTGAACCGATAAGTACTATCTCATTCTGGAAATATACGACACCGACGATAAGGTCAAAACAGAAAGATTTATTATATTTATCCTTGAGCAGCAATTAAACACGTATAATTAACACCGTATGGTGTACTTGTATTTGGCCTCACTTATGCTACACAGTAGCTCTAAATGTATTGCAAACAGCCTTCTGCGGCTGCCGTTACTTTCAGCTTTCATCAACTACGTCCAATAAAGTCTCTAGGAAGCGGGGATATCGACCACATAGAAAAGAGTAGTGTAGAGCCCCACCATTTTCTCATCTACAGTTACACAGAGAATTACGGTTGAACAGTTTCTCCGAAATGGCATTATGGCACTGCGCTGCTTTTAGGGTGACATCACACCAACTAGAAGTCTTGTACGCATCAAGGTCAATGTTAAGACACAGAATACAATCACAGATGGTCCTTCCGCACGCATGGACTCCACGTTAATTAATTATTGAAACTCTCTTGCTGGTAGATGAGCGATTGCGAAGAGTGAATGCTGACTTCCTGTTCTCATTAGGTTATAATAATAATCATCATCACCACCATCATGACAGTGAGAACATGAACTTAGCCTTCACTCCTCGCAATTGCTTATCTCCAAGTTGTGAGCATTGTCCTCGCCGAGTCCACCCATTCTGGTGATGTGCCTCCCAAGATGAATGCACTGACCGAGCCATATCTGGGGCGCTAAAAAGAAGACATCTCGTCGGGTATTTTTCTGTGCAGTTTTCAAATGTACAAAATAAACTAGCCCAGTCGTGTAACGGCCCAACGCGTAACGAATAAAAATAGCAGTGAGGAACTCACCTGAATGAACAGACCTCGTTTGGAGCAATTGCTGTCACGCAAGCCAATCGTATCTTTCTCTTCTTCGTTGCATAGTTGCGCTTCATATGGTTCTTTTTTATAAATAGTTTATCGATTCCCAATGGCATGGGCGGTATATTAAATTTTTAATTTCTTCGGCATGATAACTTAACGTTCATAAGATGCATAATGTTCTTCATGAAAACCTTATGTGCAACTATAGGTTGTAATAGAACACAAGTCGAAAAAACAGTAGCAAGATCACTCTACAAGCAGATGCTATCTCTGTTGCGTCAGGCAGCCCCAAATATACAGTCAGTGTTGTTTCTAAGAACGTATGTCAAATTAAATCTACCTCAATGACAGACATCTTATATTAGACCGAGAAAAAGTGAAAGGGAACAAAGAGGAAAGAAAAGTGCACAAATACAGAACAAACAAAAAATCTATATTTCTGTTAATATTCCTTTGGGTAGTATTTAAATATATATATTCTTTTTTGTTAAGCTACCTCGTACTTGGCCGATCCCCTATGGTGGGTGTGAGCCACAAGTTTAGGATCTACATCTACATGGGCGACCCAGTACGCCCGTGAGGCGGCGTCGAGGCAAGCCCTTGACGTCCCCTCATGGGAGGCCTAGCACGGTCACCTAAACTTGCTGTTTTTTATTAAAAACGTTTGTAGCACCATCATCATCAGCGTCATCACATTTCAGTCACAGCGCTGCGCCTCTCGCGCTGCTCGTTACCGGAACTCACGGCATGAGCTAGACGAGAACAAGTCCTCGCGCCTGGCGGCTAGGAAGCAGGACCCCATCGCCGCTCGCTTTGGCTTTCAAGAATAATGTGGCAAAATCCCGCAAGTCTCTCTATCTCTCGCTACGATTTCATTCCTTCTGATCCTCCTGATCATGATGTGTTCATTCTACCCACGCAATTGAGCGATTACTCGTGTGTGCACGAAGCAGTAATTGTGTGGTTAGAATATAGGGTGGTATCAATTAAGAGCACAATGCACCGCACCAGTTGGTAAGAAACAGACAACTTTATTAAACATTTCGGCAGAAAAGCGCAATGTTTTTGACAATTTACGGACACCTTTATACAAAAACAGTCCACGCCAACACTGTACAGAAAGTTGGGAATGGGGATAGAATGGAAATTGCATCTAAAAAAGCTTTGTTTGCCGGGGAGTGTTTGGGTGTCGAAAATGAGGCACAAAAAGCAGGGAAGTCTGGACAGCTGTTAAGTTTTTTTTTTTTTTAATCGGGCAGAGTTCATTGCTAAACCCTTCCTCAAGAGTTTATTTCACTTTTGTTTGGACCTAGTTAAATGCTTCATTTCCTCTTTTTAAATTCTCTTCATAATCCGGATCACTCACGTGATTACTCTGCAATCTGTATCTTTGTGTATACGAGCCAATCATAAAATAAAACTATTTAGCCAGCTAATCAATGACAATTTTTCAGCTTGAGCTTGGGCGTCCACATTTTTCGTTGGGTATAGATGCAGCAACCACCGCAGGGCTTTTCTTACACTTTTAAAAGCGTTTCTGACATGACCATACGAAGATAAATCAGTGTAGGCAATGTTCCTATGGTGGCGAGGCATTATGAGTAAACCGTGCAAAAAAAATAAAAGCATTTCTGTTCTTACCTCACTGAATAGTGTACCACGCACTAACCTGAACAAAACATTAGGCTGTTTCTTTTTATTGTTTTTAAATAGGAAAGCTACGTTAACGAAAATCTCAGCGCCTCATAGCGAAGTTAAGCAGTAACTTCGTGAATTATTTGTTTTAATTGACGGCTCTAACGGTGATTGTGAGGCGGTAATTACAAAATAAGAATGACATGTCTCAGGTTTCATGTTTTGAATCAAGCACTGCTGATCCGTAGTTCTCTCTGGATACGCCAGAGGTAAATTACTCAATACTCCATTAAAATTAGTCACTTGCATATTTGTTTGCAACAGAGCTTGCAATCATTATTGCGTTCTCCTAGAACGTCGAGGTAATTCAAGAAATGCGAGATACATGCTCAGGCACGTTCGTTGCCATTAAAAAAAGATGGAGATTGCGGAGTTAAACGAAAAGTGATTCGATGAAATGTGACGTTAGTCTTCTCTTGAAGATCAGTCGGAGTGAAGACACGGGGAACACATGGTGGGTCTTGGAAGGCTTCATAGGTTCTGAAATGAACAAAAAGTATATAGCATAACAACAGATGCGCTAAAGAAAACCCTATTGCTGAACGAGGCATGCGCGTTATGTAGCTCAAAGTGGAGCGCATAAACTGAATAAAAACAAAACACAATAGCAACGTGTATGAAAAAGAATGCGGCACTCCGAACACTGTTTAAAAATATTTTCCACTCAGCAAATAGCATAACTCAATTGTGGGTAATTAAATTGCGTATCGAGTTTTTTGTTTTTTTTACACGGCCATTACTTCACTGTATTAGCGAGGCTGACATGGGAGTACGTAAGGTCAGTTCAATTTATAATTTTTATTTTTGCTATATGCAACGTGAAGCTTGTGGGTCGACCACTACTACACAGTACAATTAGCCTTCTTAAAGTACCTCAACGAACTTTCTGGTTTCCGACTACGCTCTCCACGAGACCGACCACGCAGTAAAAAGGAAAATGACACCAGTATAAAGCGCAGCAGAGATACCTGACAAGCATCGCAAACCGTGTAGCTAAGCAAACCTCTTTGTACCTTCTGTCTCAAGTATGAGGTTTGGATGTGCTCTCTTGACATGCAGTAAGGTGTCGTTTATTATGTCTATCACCCTTAGTTCCCGGCTAAAGGACTAGTTAAAGTCGGGAACTAGGTGAAGAGAGTCCATTGCTCTGGTTTTATTGAGCACTTTATGCGGTACACGATTAAGGGTGGCACCACCCTGTTCAGCTTGCCAACACAGGAGTTGACGTCCCAGCAATGAGACCCTATCGTATACAGGTAGTATAGTGTACGTTACAGAAATCGTATGCCCGAAGCAGCCGCGACTAGCCGTCTTTCGTGGAATGCAAGAAATGCTGGAAAACATAATGGTGAGAAACGCAACAGGGCAGAAGGCTTTCGAGGATATCATCCGTATCTCAACACGCACCAACAAAGAATGATAAACGCGTGTACGAATATCGCACACTAGAAAATTTTCTCCCTAATATTTCTTCTTTTCAGAATAGTATACTAAAACCAGTGACAGCACCCTATGTCGGGTAATAATTCCCCTGATTGAACCGAAATGCCACGTCAAAATATAAATAAAGCTTGTCGGCGCTTATGCACCTACATTCAGCCACAAAAGTTTGCGAACCTTGCGAGCCCCTGAAAAACTGCTGTTATGCACTGGCCTTTCAATTTTCTACTGCCACGTAGCGCACTGTTAGTTCCCAGTTCTCACACGAAGGGCTCATATGCAGTATGACTGTCACAATACTATTTTTATAGCAGAATCAACGCTATTGCAGCGTGCCTTTAACGGCGTTTTGTTGGCTAAGTATCGCTTTGTGATATATATTGCAAGTGACAAAAGTTGTGCTCATAAACTGTATTCGAGGCAGAAGTACGTAGACGCAGATGACAAAAGGCGCGTCGCGGTGAGAAGCCAAAGCTGAAAATTATTTGCACCCTCTCAGAAAACAGACAGGCCATAGATCAGGGAAGAATCAGCCTCGGGCGCGGTGGTGCTATCGATCTGCGCTGACGTAGCTGAAGTGTCCTGAAGAGGCTTTAGGCCACGCGCTCGCATGGTTCGTAAACTTTTGCGCTCGACTGTGCAAGACATTCTCGACAACTTCATGGGAATCTCAATGAGACTAAGCCCAATCAGGTGACCCTCGAATGCATCTTGTGTGTCTATCGTACACGCACAATCTACATTTCTGTCTTCTATACACAAGGATTTCGTCAACTGGCACGCAAATGAACTGTAATTAAACTATTTCCAGAGACATTGGGCCAAACTATTCTGGATCGTTGGGTTTATGGTACCGAAAGTGCAAAGTGTATTTCGGAGAATAGAATAGCGGACGCCTCTGGATTACTTTTGAACGCATGTAGTGTTATTTAGCACGCACGCAAACCTAAAAACCAAGACATTATTCCTATTCCGTCCTCATTATCAATAGCCTGAGCCTGGCCAGCAATCCTATTCACATCATCATTCTTTGGAGCGCAATAACAAACCAACAAGCCACCACAGCTGGCAAATCCGTAAAATAAATGCTCGAACTAAGTCGCTTGAATGTCAATCGAGTGCTCTTTTTGATATCCCGACAAAACCGTTGTTGTAAAATTTTCAGTCAACCGTGACTAACTTCTGGTTGCAGCGAATTACGAAAGTGAGAACAAAATGGCCGCTGAATCTTGCGGTTCATCTTCGATCGGCACTCTGCTGTGCGCACTCGGCGGTTGTGCGTGACTGTGTGCGAGCTCTAATGGCTCTGCCGCGTGCGACTGGCTGTGCTGAGTGCTTCTCGGCCCCAAGTATTTAATGGTTTGCGCAAGGCAAGACGACTCCCTAGCGTGCTTGCTACATGCAGGTACAAACTTGGGGCGCTAGCAGTGCGAGTTTCTATCCCTAGGGAGCTTAATTCGAACGCACTTGCACAAATACACGTTAGGGGCGGGTAACCACAATACCACTCCTTAATTCCTGCTTTTTTCGCGTGATCGATCCGTGACAAGTAATGGTTACGACGAAATGAGTTGGGTGTTCTGTCTTAATTTTTTCTCCACCTCTTCCTTTTTTCATTCGGTCGCAGAAAGTCAGTGCCAAGTTGCTTTATATTTTCGTTCATAACTAGACTCCTGCATAGCTATACGTGTAAAAAAAAGAACCGATTGGGAATTAAAAGAAAAATAGGATGGTAAAAAGCATGAATCGGGCTTTTAACTGTGCAATCGAGGCACCTTAATTTCAGCCTTAACTAATGACCATTAAAGACATACCTGGTAGTGCAGCTGGGACTTAAAGTACGACACCAAAATCTGGTTAAATGTTTTGTTAGCAGCGCAGTGAAAATTTCAATCGGCCAGGAGAAAAGAGGAGCTTTTTATTAGGACGTTACTGACTGGTATTTTTTTTTTTCGTATTAAGTGGCTCCAATGCTGCTCATACAAGCATGACACATCATCTTAGTAAGAACAGCTGTATCAACAGCTGTATATTCAAATATTACGATAAAAAAAGCAAGAATTAACGCAGAAAAGCCTTGTCTCCGAAACGAGAAAATCATCTTATTGCGTTCACGCAATAATACAAACGCGTACACACAGTTGTAGTAGCTGCACTGCCAGGGGCAGCACGCAGCCCACCTGTTAAGCGTTCAAGGCGTAGATGGCGAGATGGTGGCTCCCATGCGCCTCAGGGCCAGAAATGCATTCACCATTTTCTGGAACACACAGACACGAGTATGTATTAAATAACCTCGAGGTTAATGGCAGAAGGACACTAAATCAGTCATTTTGGTCACTCTGTAGACGGAGCGAGTTCATTTAACATAAAGCGAGAATTGGGTTATTGATCGCGAAAACTAATCGAATGCAGCGAAGCTTCGTAAGTGGCCACTCAGTTGGGTTGAGTTTAGAAATCGCAGTGCCGCGATGCGCGTGCGGTGAAACGATCCCAAAGATTACGGCCTCTCTAAAAGTGTTCAGAGAAGCAAGCCTTGTACTGCCAGAGAAAGCTGCGGTAGATTTAAACGAACCCTGAAACACAATTTTAGCTTGCTCAGAAAACGATGTCGATCGGTAGTAGAAGATCGTGGCAACGCGTGGCACAAACATTATAACACAGCACGCAGTCTCAAATTTAGAATCAATGTTTAAGGTGAGCTCTAAATCGCCCACTCCTCTCTGGACGATTGATGTCATAATCCAAAATTACAACGTCACAAACACCCAGTCAATGGCCACTAGCTCATTTGAACACTGTGAGTTGCATAGCTAACGTGGCTTCCGCGAGATGCCGCGACGTGCCCGTGCTTTACTCAGTCCCAGAATTGTACACAGTTGCAAATGCATGCAGCAGTGCACTCGTGATACCTCTTCAAGTAAGCCACACAAAAAAAAACAAAGTGCACAAGGTTAGGACGCGCGCTGATGCACGGACGAGCACCTTCTTGCCCCATTTGTCATTTCCCGCTGCGTAGCTTTTATCGCGTTCGCTGGTACGAAACGAGAGAGAAAGTGCTCAAAGCGTGCGACAAAATCTTGCAACTCTGTTCGTGCTTGATAGATATTAAGTAATGCTTGCGGTAGCAAATCTGTTAGGAAATAAGCTCCTTCTTAATGAAATCGCTCGATGATTATTTAAAAAGGTGTTACAGGGCCCCTTTAGGCCAACCTTCGTGAAAGAAAAAACTCCAAACACATGAACGTATACATACGCGCACAAATGCCTCATACGAAAAATATTAGTGAACTTTAGAGCCCCGCCGACATAATGTCAGGCTTGCGACCTTTTCTACTCACCAAAATTTGTGCTACCACTGCAACAGACCAACGCACTTTAGAGATGGCGACATTTTATGTATATAGTGTGACATCGTTTAAGAAGTACATAAACAGCCTACGCTGATATGAGGCACCCAGATATGTGCACGATTTGTTTAGCAAGGTGTCTCCACGTCATAGTACAAACGTCAATTCAGTAGACATTCGAAGAAGCTGCGCTCGTACCTGCCACCTCCTCCTGATGACGAAACGTTTCAGCTTCTTCTTGTCCAATTGCGTGTCGTCTCTCTTCTTATCCTTCTGTATCAACAAAAAAATCAGACAGTGGACGTGAGGATATGAAACACAAAGTGCACAGAAATATGTAAAAACATATAATTTTGCACCACTGACATTACCGTCCCTCATTACTGTCCCTGTTAATGTTAATACTATAAAAAAGGTGGTTCTTTTGATGATTTTCCAATATATGTGTAGAACTTGCTAGTTTAGCTTTTTAAACCATGTTTGGAGATGTGCATTAGCCAACGCTTCTACATAGGTTCTTGGACAACTCACTATCAGCTCCAAGCTTATTCTGCACTAGCATAGCGTGAGTCCACGTTTCTTCGTAGCTATATACCACGAAAACCTACAGCGTTACTTCAGCGTTTGCCATGCATAAAGACAGAAGCCGTAAAAAGCGTTATATTTTCAAAATTTCATGCAGTGTCCAGTAATTTCAAGTATATTTCGGAATTTTATGGTCCTTATAGTTATAGCAACTAGATGCGTAACAATGACTAGCTTTTCCGATCATTCGAAATTTAAAAAAAATGCTGATGCGAGAACCAAAACCCGATCCAATTATTCATGATCAGGTATGTGTGCAAACCTTATTATTATTTCCTTGCAAGAATTATTTTGTCCCACATAAAAAAGTGCACCTGGTGCGTTCAGTATAAAGCTCTGCGTTTACAACACGACGATGGGATACTATCACGACGAAGCAACCACATAATGCGTGCATTAGGTCGATCGCTGCGGTGGTAGTGGGATTGCACTGGGGAATTTTCGCCCTTAATTTTCGCAATCGGCGTTTTAAGCATCTTGGGAAAATGTGGCATACGTGGCATATTGGTTTCCTAGTTAATGCTGGGAGTTTCAATGATAATTAGAGGGTTATAAGATTATGTCGCTTTATTCGTGTTAAATCTCTGAAGAAAGAGGGATTCTCGGTTGGCAGATGGAAAACAAGCAATCACTTCCCCTTCTAAAATTAATCGACTAGGGTCACATTCACAACTGCAAGTGTAGCATACACTCATCATGAAGCAGGGCAAGCGCAACAAAATACCCCATCAGCAGGCTGTCATTTGCACGGGAATAATGGTCTTAATCTTTTCTTTCCTACTCAACTCACTGCGTTTGCAACGAACGCCAATTATATTCTTTAAATTGGCGCTTCAATAATATTGCCCTCACAACTGATCCCTATAAACGATGGGCAAAGTTCAATAATCCACAAACATTAGGGATTAATAGGGCAAAGAGCCACAGCCTATCATTCCAATCATTCGTTGTAAACGTGGTTCGGGAAGGGATGCCTGGAAATCAACTAAGTGATCTGGATGCAGGACGACAGGCCACAGGTCTCTGGATGGGGGACCGATGACAACGGGCACAAAGTGAGCCACGGGTCTTTTGTTTCTGTGGACGGGGCTTCATCGGTCAGGTGGTCGTGCATTCGGGGATGGCTACCGTGGTGCCAAAGCACTGCGGCAAATGACCAACCTGAAAGTCTGGTGCCTCAATTTCCTCTATAGGCTGAGGAGATTGTAACACCTACCCGAAGCCACGGATGGTTCAAGCCCTGGGCGGCTGTCATACGGTCACTGCGAAAACAAAATGACGATAGTCAAAAGTTGTTGGATAGGTACAACAATATAATCTATAAGAAAGACGAAGAACGCAACCCTCGTAGACGCTAAAAAAAGAAAGCGACAAGAAAGTGACCTTTCTTCAGAATGAACCAGCTATCATCCCAAGAACAGGTTCTAGTAAACAACAATATACAATTGAGTCATTTTAGACTCATTCATTCATTGATTGGTTAGTTCATTGATTGATTGATTGATTGATTGATTGATTGATTGATTGATTGATTGATTGATTGATTGATTGTCGACCAACAGACCAACTGATTGTAGACTTAAACCTAGCTATCCCTATAACTGCTTCATTAGAAACTTCCAGATCTTCTCGAACTCTTGCCGTTTGCTAGACGTGCATCGCTACACACTTGTTACAGAAGTATACACAAACGCATAGGCCTGTTGCATATTACACATCGTCTCTATTTAAATACAGCTGCTGCGTCCGGAAATCCAACCTGCACGGTACGACAACAAATGGAAGAATTTAAAGTCGTAACATGCCTCTCGAAACAAGGAACACGCCGAAGGGCATTTTGTATTTTGCACGCGTCTACATCATTCGCAGCTGACACTTATATGTCTACTTTATGGTTCATTCACATGAACTACCTGATCAATTTCTTTCACCTTTTATTGCGGGTGGACGTCCAGACAGCAGCTCATTCTTCAGTTCTGGTTAATCTCTGCCGTCAGAAGTTGTTTTTATGACATTCGCGTTTGACGATACTCACTCTTTGTCTTTCAACAGGAGCTTTGCTATGAAGTCTTTTCGCTTCTTCGGAGATCTGGTCAAAGCTCTCATCGTCGAAGTCGTATTCCGCTCTGGTGACGTTTGCCATCGTCTCGAGTTCGCTGTTTCCCATGAAAGGTGAGAGCCCCGACAGCCTGTGGATTGGTCAGTGAATAGTTCACACTCTAATTGCACGAAAGAAACAAGACATTCAAAGAGTAACTGTAGCGACCGGGAACATTGAATATTTCACAAATCTATCACACTTACTATAAAACTGGAACTGGGAAACGAGGCACACCCATTATTGACGCTATGTCACTCCGCTGCTTATTACCTAATTATTGATACAGCATCAGCACAAACTTATAGCCAAGTTACTAGTGACTACAAGTTCGGTTTGAGCTTATTAAGTAAAGTTGATTAGCTTGCGCTGCCTCTCCATATCATGTTTCAAGTGCGCACAGTTGTGAAAATCAGCTGTCAGTGGCACAACATTCAAACAGGCGTTTTGCGTAAGTTTAGGTTACTTAGATCAGTTAATTTTGAACAATTATTTCTTCCTTGTACTGCTCATGTCGACATATGTGCAGAGCATTATGAGTTTTAAGAGGTGGTCTAAAATGCGAGAAGAGCCAGCAAAAGCATTCCTATTTTTGTCTTGACTACCTCGCATAAGAGTGTGTCATTAATGATGTTATTAATGCTGTCACTAATGCAATGCTGCTAGTAAAATGTCGTCAGACTACATGTGTCAATGGCAGTGTATGTATTCGCATTCTTATTTAGGAAAAGATATCCACAAAAAAGTACTGTCGCCTTTGCGATCGAAAGCAACGCTGGCTAACGGACTGAAAATTTGCTGGCAGGTGAGAGAACATGTTTGGACGTGTGGGCGTATACGAAATGTCCTATCCATAAGTTTGGTCGCGCATACTTTCGCCAACGATGCTATTCGTGTGTACGTTAGTGACATGATTAACTGGGGTATTGCAATTAAGAAATCGATCCGGCAATGCGTGCGCTAAAGTTTGCTCAAACATCCTGTATGCTTAAGCACTTTCGTTTGTAGAGGACCTCGAAATGCGAGAGTGTGCATTGGTAACGAGTGAGTAAATAGGGGTAGAGAAGTGATCAAGCGGCGCAGCGACCGATTCAAGAGCCAACTGAACACAGAAGTCACATGAGGGACTGATTTTTAGTTTTATAAAGTCAGCTCGGGGCTAAGTGATCGAGTGCCTCAATATGCTGTTTAGTACATGGTACACTCATTGATTGAGTGATTGATTGATTGATTGATTGGTTGATTGATTGATTGATTGATTGATTGATTGATTGATTGATTGATTGATTGATTGATTGATTGAGTAGTGAGTGAGTGAGTGAGTGAGTGAGTGAGTGAGTGAGTGAGTGAGTGAGTGAGTGAGTGAGTGAGTGAGTGAGTGAGTGAGCGAGTGAGTAGGGCAGAACAGACCATACTACTCACAGGACATAGCAGATGACGCCGACGCTCCACATGTCTGTCTGGAATCCGACCTTGTCGAAGTTGACGACCTCGGGAGCCACGAACTCCGGTGTGCCAAACAGTACCTGCAGCTTCTTGCCAGGCTCGTAGAAGCGCGCCAGGCCGAAGTCGATCAGCTTAATACGGTTGCCCGTGCGCGTGGTGCACAGAACGTTCTCCGGCTGCAAATGCAAGGAACGGGCAAAGCGTCAGCTGCGCCCAACTGGGTGCGCGCCAGTTTTGCCCACCATGTCCGGTAATTAGGCGTTACCCTTCGCTTGCAGCGGAGCTCACCAAATGAGTGCACCGAGTTTATTACCTCTAGCAAGTAACGAAGAAAAAAAAGTAACCGCGTGCTGGCATCACGCTGACACTGTCATCAGCTCACATGCGCACTTGAGTATATGAAATATGGCCTCAATTAAAGCACGATGACTGCAAGCGACGGCAAAACACAGTAAAGAAAACCTCTTCCTTTACTGCTGTTATTGAAGCCATCTATAACGACGCCTCGTACGAAGCCGTGCGAGCGTGCAGGATGTGTTTTCAGTGTATCTTTAAATATTAAGTGTTCACTGACGTAGCACGTGTTCTGCATCGCCTCTTGCACGATTCTGAACGCTAGTACGTAATATACTCTTAAATAAAATAAATTTGTGTAACGTATAGAACAAGAAGGGCCGGCACAGCAAGGAGGCTTCACTGTTTATTACAAAATTGCATTATCACTAAGATTTGCTGGATTCTGGTCTTTGAGTGTTTGTTGTCCGTGAGTCAATTTTTTAGCGGTATGCAACTCAATTACTCCCCCTACTGGTCGTGATGTGCTTACTCCTAATGCAAACTAACGATGCGTTCCCGCTATTACCGGCTGAATTTATCACTATGACGTGTCGTAAAGCTACATCAGAGATATTAATTCCCACGAAATGTTCCGCAACACGAATCGAGCTCCTAAATTGGCTCTCTACGGCGCTCTCACTAGTATAGAGACACCAAAATGAGTGACTGCCATTTCTCCCTCTCTCCTCCCTTTCTCTCTCTCTCTATTGTCTCATTGGCTGCTTCTTCATCGCTACACCCTTCCTATTTCAGGTTACTATTTCAGCGCGAATACCTTGCCCGGTGCGTGACTCACGTGTAATCCGGTTCCATTTTTTCAGAGGCGAGTCACTCTCGCCAGCGCTGCAGATGTCCGCCTACGCATCTTCGTAGTATCGCAGTAAAAACCACGCACCTGTGCTTAGAAGCCTTTTTATGTATTTGATTCATTATCTCAATGTTTCATCTTTCTCTCTCTCTCTCTCTTGACTTTGGTCGTCTTTATTTTTGGAAGGGGAGGGCCCGAGGCGAGTGCCGATGCAGTGCGTGCGCGGTGCCTGCCAAAACGCCGGATTGTCAGTAGCCGGTGGAAATGATTAATGACCCCTCCAGCCCTCCCACACGGACGCTGTGCGCTGTTACTGCTCCTTGATGCAGTGTAGGCGCGAGAAACTAATGGCCGCGATTATGAGGCCTTCGCCATTAGTCGTGCAGCCCGCACAGGTAAGTAACGTGAGAAACGAGAGTTAAGACGAGCTCAAATACGGCCGTGAGGATAGAAAAGGAAAAAAGAAACGATAAAAAATTATTCATGCACACACTCAATCTGCTTACCATTCTCTTGAAATTTCGCTCAGAGGGTGAACTACGGCGCCCACAACTCTTTCCCAAGTATGGCCTCACTGTGTCCGATCCGCTTCCCCGCGCACAGATGCATGTATTTACATGTCTTGAACGAGGGCTCTTAGGGTGCACTATACTGCTGTCTGGGTTTCTGTAAGTATGTACGGCTACCCAAACAAATTCACTACCGAGGCAACGACGTCAGCCTTTGTACTCTTGCGCAACACTTCATAGAGGAATGCTCCTGCTATCTTTTGGAAAAGTCTATGCACCGGCAGAAGTGTCTGTATGATAACAACAGCTATCTCTCTATCTTACTTTCTTTCTTTTATACAAACGCACACACGCACGCACTGAGAGAGAAAAAGAGAGAAACTGGCCGATTCTCTGCTGACCGCAATTGAATTTACGTCACACGATTTCTTCAAACACCATAGGCCGAGTAATCACTGATCTAGGCAATTGAGTCTAGCAGCCTAGCAAGGAAACAGTTCTTAGCGTTCGCTCGCACCACCACGCCGTGCATCTCGAAGACCATGCATGCCTGTACTAACACCGGCGTTGCTAAATAGCGAAGTGGCGAAGAGCGAAGCTCAAGGGCGTAGAACGCACGCCTCGAGGTGCTGCATCGAGATCGTTATTAAATACTGCGTACTTTAACATATCACAGCCAGGCGATGTCTCATTACATTCGCCATTTCTATCTACATTTGTGTGTCCTTCAGCGTAAGAGATGCAAAATTATGTTCTCGTGCTAATCATATATACAATACCCTAAAACCCAAGTGTAATTGGTGCTCGAACATAAATATATCGAAATTCTTTCCTCCTTAGCCTTCACACCTCTACCACTACAGTATTTTTTTTTGCACTTGCTTCGTATAAACTGAGCTGGCTCATGACCATGCTACTTTGACATTCAGAATCTCTTCTACCGAATGGCTCAGTTTACTCAAGAGTTAGACGGCTGTGCGACGCTAAAAACTGAAAATAACTGTTTTGCTGAAACTTATTGACCGGTTGGTGTGGGATAATATTTCCTTCTCTTCTGTCTCTCGCTCTCTCTTTCTGACTTAGACGCGTACCCACGCACGCGCTCTGCATGCATGTGTGTGTTTCCAAGTGTACGCCTATGAAAGTGCACGTGCGAGGACCAGCCGACCGTGTTTTCTTCGCGCGCATTTCGCAACCTTCTCTTAGGCCTGACCATTAAAATGAGCAGGCAAGCAGCCTACCAACGCGCTATTTTCTCCTTTAATGCTACGTTTTCGAAGGCCACCTACATACGTTTGATTGACGTCATCAGAGAACGGTAGCGAGATAGTAAGGAATCGGGTTTGAGGAATGCTACAAGGGCGATCTTGTCTCACCTTCATGTCCAGGTGGAGGATGTTTTTGGAGTGCATGTAGTCGACACCTTCGCATATTTGCCTAACGAAGATGGCGCAGGCTTTCTCGGTGAGAACGAAGTCGTCATCAATCACCCTCTCAAAGAGCTCACCGCCTTCGATCCTGGAAAAAGACAAGAAAGCCGTCAAGAGGCAAAAAAAAAAGATATGTTAAGTCAATAGTCGTCACCCTTTTTACGGGTCACTAAACATAGACGTGAGTGTTGTTATCTCGGCAGGCACCGCACCGGTGTCATCATTAGGCCGTGTCAAAGCAAGTCACTCTCTCGACTAGCTGTTAGCTGCAGGCGCGTTCCTCACAAGGTCGGTCTAAATTGAGGGCAACACTAAATTAAAGTCCTGGCCTTTCCGAACTTCCTGTTTGGCTGCATAACAGAGTCGTGCGAAAGGACACAGACGTGCGACCCTCAATTTGCTACCGCTGACATCTTCCACAACGTGGCGCAACGGAGCTGCTTCGACGGCGGCCGCCCAGCCAGCACACGTCGCACCATTTCCGCTTCTTCAGTTCACCACGGTGCTGCTCTTGAACAGCTATTTCGTTTCGCAAAGTCTGTTATTGCAGACAGTTCATCAGCCCCGCAGCGTTGACACGAATCGCTGGATTGTCAATGGTAGCTTAAGGTGGTCTGTTATGTTTGAAAGATCCTAAATATTAACCTTACGGTGCTTATTCAAAGCTGGGAAAATCGTGCCGGTCGCTACAACTTAACCACTTTGAACTGAGGGACAAGGGGGAAAAATTAAAAGGGAAGAGGAGCCACATGCACGATCGCTTATTTTCTTCTGCTCGGTTTTTTTTTTTTCTTGCTGCCTTATGATTCGGATACCAAATAAAGCGCTAGACATTACCAGTAAACCAGACCTTCTTCCTCTAGTTTTCCTGGTGAAGGTAGTGCTTTATAAAAGGTCTGATTAATTGTGACACTGCTGGAAATTGACGACACTCTCGGCACACACGTAGTTCAGGACGAGCAGTGATAAGTGGAGAAAATGGCAAGGAAGTTCACCAGCTTGAGCCTCGCTGAGTGCCTTGCACGAGGGAGAGGAAAGAGAAAGATGAGAAGTGTGGCTGAAGATCTTACCTTGCCCTAATACATATAGACCAAGAAACGTTTGTGTACGAATTCGTCAAAAGTGCTTGCAGTGATCCAGAGACACTAAGTCGTTGTCATGAGACTGGCGAGCCTTAAGTCTATTGCGACATTTTACGGATGCGCTTAGGTGCTTCTATATTGGACTTAAGCCTCGCTGTTTTGTATCTTTAATTGTAACTTAAATGGACGCTAAATCCAAATAACTTAATTGAGAGTGGAATCTCAATGTATAGCAACGTCTAACATGACGAAGTTATCAACAGCAGAGCCCTACTTAACGATAAATTAAGGTAAATGCATGAGAACACATGCGCTGCTGCAGGACATTCGCCAAACAATCCCCATCACGTCAGAGTTACAGCCCACCTTTAATCACTACTAATCGAACAATTGCAGTAAATAAAGAACCTTCCATTCATCAAGAGACGTAAGAAAATGCTGTTCGATTGTGTCTGTTTGATTTATGAAAAAAAAAGAACCACCAGACGTCACTATGGCGCGAGTGGTTAGAAAGTTCAATTTTCGGCTGGTTAAACCGAACAGGTCCTGCCATCTAGCGGGACTCATTTGAACCAAGCACGTCTGCCATCTCGGAACCAATGGTAGGAAGTCGTTCAGTGGCCGTTGTTGCTCTCCTGTGGCCCCCATTGCTCTAGCTCTGCTGCTACTATAGTGTCGGCGGCTGCACAGGAAAGCCGGGCAACATGCAGAAAGGTACGGCAACAGTTGCGTGAGACGTTCGGCTTGAGGCGGGTAATTTGAAGTGCGCTAACCCGATGCGGACCACGAAAACGTGATTTTATTTCATAATAAGCACTTATTAGGCCCCAAAGTAACGTCTGTTTGTTATGACGGCGAGACACGACCATGCATGCGCAATCATCTTGCGAATATAAATGAGAGCCTTACTTCTTTAATTACGCGCGGCTTAAAGCAAAAGCTTCATGTCGCAATAGTCTGACAATATTTGATACTGCCAGTTAGAAGTTTTTGTTGGTCGGGTCGCAACGTGTTTAGGTATTTTTTACAGTAAGGTCCAACAATAACTTGTGAATACTCTGAAACTTACAATATCACACGGACTACAAAAACCAAGCGTTTCTACAATACCTGGTCGTATTGATGAGGATGACGTTTCTGGAGTTAGCCTGCTTGACCTGCCTGGCAATAGCTCCGATAGAACTCATCTTGGCACTTAACATATTTTCCTATGGGTCACCTCGTCTATGGCCTCCCTCAGAAAAGTCAAAAGAATTCTATATACGCATAATCTCGCATGGTATCGGCACTCCTCCTGTGAAGATAAACAATCTTTTGAGGAAAACCTATTTTTATGCTGTTGTCTCTAACATTCCTCCTTTGCGGACAGAGGCACTCGCAGCAGCACGTGAAGTGCTCAACATCTATGCATATTTTGATTCGGCAGTTCGTACTTGTGGGCGTAGCAAGCACCATGTTCCGATGTATTCCACCTTTTTATAAAATCCGACGTCAGTTTCACCTTTTGGGTATATGATTTTTAATCTTTGTGCTTTGCTTCACTTGCATAAACTGTTACTAAACTGCTTGCTCAATTTATACACTTTCATTTCAATAAAAGTGTTCCCTATACTACGCCTCTGTAAGGGGTTATGGTCCCAGTCAAGCACATTAGAGGCTTTTAGACCGCGGCCCTCAGCATTCCTAATGTTCAAATAAATAAAATTTGAAAGTTTCAAAGTTTTAGCAGTACAGGCAAGCGATTTTAAGTGGAGACAAGAACCCGTCCCACGATAACATATATAGGGCCGCATTGGTGTCTCTCTCTGACGTCAGTCCACATGGCATCCTCTTTACTGTAGGGCGAAAATATTTGCGCCCTTCCATGGCGAATCTTTGGGGCGCTCTTCCTTTATTTACGTTAAGCTCCCACATGAAGAGAAAGTAACCTGCCGACCGAGCAGCGGACTATATTTTCACCCGACTCGAGAAAGCCACCTCTCCCCATCCGCCCACGTACGACTCAGGCCGCCCGCAAAAGCGCCAGATGCCCTGGCTGGCACACGCTTCTTCAAATGCGAAGGAAAGAAAAAAAATGAACTTGAGGACTACGGGGAGTCAACAATCCTTCAACAAACAAAACGGTTACGTAAAGTGCCCCACTACCCTCCCCGGAGAATGGCGTGTAGCGCTGGGGCTCTCAAAACCCGTGCCGCACAGAGAGAGTCAAGTGGAAGCGTTTCCCAAACAGTGGACTGTGCACTGCTCGCTGCTGCGATCTTCTCTCTCCGGCGCAAATTATAGCATGCGCAGCTGCGCTCTGTTTCAAACCTCTCAACCAGCGCTTGTCACACGAAGCGGCAGCAAGAGAAAGCGCGACAGTCGCTTGGCTTCAGAGGCAAGTGGGCGTGGTATACGGCGAGCGGTCGCTATGCGGGTCAGCGGGACGAAGGCATCGTAAAGAAACGGGGCTTCAAGAAAAACACGAGCGAGCGATGCGTCGCGGCTGGCCACCCTCGAATGCAGTGACGGATGCCCGTCATTTTTTTATAAGTGCTGGGGCCTGACCAGGCTTTCGCGTCCCGAAAGTTTCACGTTTAGTCTTGGCAGCCGAGCTTCTTTCTATTGAAGAGTCACATTCGACTAACACTAACGCCTCCGTGATGCGCAGAACGAATGTGCCCTTCGGTGCCAGGCAGAGCAAGGGTGCATTATGCCAAGATAAGCATCTGTACGACTGACTGCCCGATTAGTTTGTGTAATGTTGTCGTAGCGACAGAAGAAACACGAACACGGGGCGAAAGAGCACCAGGACACTCTCATCTCACTGACAAGTGTCCTTTTTGCTTACACTTCACCGATTTAGGTTTTTTTTTCGTTATCATGGCACATTTGGCGGATGTCTAAGGCCTCCTAGTTTTCTTCTGTTATCATGGTACATTTGGCGAATGTCTAGGGCCTCCTAGTTTTCTTCTGAGCCTTCTGAATCATGTTCTTCTCGTTCATCGAAAAGATACCTTCGCATTATACTATCAGCTTTACGCCGGCTCGCGTTTAAACTCACGCCAACTCGCACATACTACTAAGTACCAGCATTCGTACGCCAGATCAATATTGTCGATCGGAGACGTGAGTTACGAAGGAAGGGGGTGTCGGGACCTCCAACCCCCCCCCCCCCCACCCCGGAAACTCTTTCCCGGGCATTCTTGATAAAAGTATCTCGTGTGAATCATCCCTTTTAATAAAATGCCCGAGATGGATTGCGACCACCAATACCTCATAATTGAAGGTTTAAGATCACAAGGTGCGAAGTAGAGCACTGATTACATCAGATATTGGTGTTCAAGAGCATTGACACCGAGTTTGAAAAGGCCCATTGTACGCTAACGAACTCATGAATTGGCTAACTCATGCTCAAATAGAGTCGTGCATCAGAGTCTAAGGCACATATTCAAAAATCAACCTCTGCCTCACCTCACGTTTTCCTCAACCTCATGTACTCTCTGCATGCGTTGTAAAGGCACAAAAATGGTAACAGGGTGAAAGATAAGGACAAGACTGGTTTATGAATACTGGTCCAATTTGTTTATCATGCGCAATAAAAGTTTAAATCCGATAAGGAAAACTCTAGGAAAGGTTGAGGTTGGTTTGTGAATACGGGCCGGAGTGAGTCCAAGTAAGTGATATTTTTATGAACCTGAGTCCGAGTGAGTCCAAAGGGCCAAATATATTTCATGAGTGAGTCTGAATGGGCTCGACATTTGTTACCGGCCTCCAGGTCACAAGTTCGCCCAATAAGAAGTTTCGTCTTTCAAAATCCGAGTGCATTCCTTTTCACCGTCACGACCACGTTACATAGCCTTTCCTTTCTTTTTGCCTTTACGACTCGTCCACGTATCACCATGTGAACTGGCGCGTTGTGTATTGTATGCATAATAGAAAGACGTTCGTTAATAGTATTTCGTCAGGATTGACTTGTAGCCCCTAAGGCTGCTGCTACACTGCTTCTATCATCAGGGGCCCATCAATATTAGGACCACGTGACGGCTTTGCAATGTACCACAACCACGAAGCGTTCATGTAGCTGGTACATGCACGTCAACTGTCTGTGTGGTATACGCCTTAATCATCGCTAAATTCGTGTAGTAGGCGGCCGGTGGTGGGGCGAAGTGAATGAAACCAGCGACGAACAGCATGCTAGCACGGTGTACGAAAGTGCGCCGGTCAACAGAGCGGCGAGCATGCGAAGCCAGCCACTCTCCTCCTCTCGAGCTGGCTGTCACCGGCCTCGAGGCACGCTCTCCTGGTGGCTGTCAGGGGCCGAGAGCCGGCGGCTATTCCTAGCCCCGTGCTTGGCATCGCTCCCGGGCACTGGGTCGCGCCGAACAAAAGGCCGACGGGCCTCGCATCCACCCCGGCCCTTGAAGGTTAGGGCGGCGCTTTAAATACACGCCGCGTATAGAGTGCGCAGGCCCGACTAACATGCTTCGCGAGGCTTTACGTTTGCTCGTAGTGGTGGCGTCGGCAGTGGTGGTGGTGGTAGCAGTCGCGCTCATGCTGCTGCGCTGGTCTGGAGGCGACAACATCGGCAGCCAGCCGGGGTGGAAGCTTTTTGTCCTCTCACGCAGTGGTGTGCAAGGCCGCGGAGTACGCCTTCCTCGCACATGCCTGCGGCTCACTCGCTTAGACTATCTCTCTCTTTCACTCACTCTCACTCACTCTCCTGCCTTTCGGCCTCCAAACCCGCTTTTTATGAGCTCACAATGCGCGCATTCTTCTGCTGCTTTTGTCTCCCGTGGAATGACGAACTTCCTCGTGCCTCAGTTTCTCTCCAAAACTGTTTCTTGCTCTTAACGACATCGTATAAAAAATTTGCCATCCTCGCATACCCCGCGCATACGCGAGCGGTCGCCTGCTGAAGCGTGTGAGAACGTGTGAAACGACCGTTGACCAGTAATTCCTTTTTGTTTATTTATCGCTCAACAGTTCGAAAGGTCGGCGAGAACATTGGCGCCTGCATAACTTCTACTTCTACCATTGGAGTCGCCCTTAAACAAATGGTAAAAGTACTTCGTAACTTCGAGTAGTAACTGCTTGTTACATGTCTTACTACCATTTTTATCACTTCAGTTATTAATGACAAGGGCATTACCTTTTACATCTCTTGTCATTGCTAACAGCCATTAGTAACTTACTACATTAGCTGTTACTAACCCCACGAAACAATGTAAAGCTTGTTAGAAAATAAAGGTGGTAATCGTTGCTAACATGCTCATTTTGTCAAATGAGCACCTTTATCTTATGAGTCATATTTAAAAACATACACTCATAAACCTACATCCTCATTCTAGGATGGCGTGTGGCATAAGTGAGTGGCGAAGCACCATGGCCTGTTGTTGATCGCGGCTGAGATTTCAAGATCTGACTTCCAGCGTTAAGTAACAATGCGCGTGGTGAGAACAGCACGGCGAAGTAACACTTTGCCGGACCGCGAGGCTGGGGCACGGCCAGCGGACGTCAGAGATTCCCGTATTTTTAGAACCCCTTTAACAATCAGCGTGCTGAAAAGAAGAGAGTACCGAAGCCAAGCAGTTTCCTTCTCTTCACCTGTAACGCGATGATGGGTCGCTCTGAGTAAACAGGAAAGCGAATACCTCGTGATTTCACTTCACCTATTCTTGCACACACCTAAGCGCCGTCTCTTGCGAGTTTCTACATAACAAGAGCCGCATCATGCTGACTTTTACCCTTTCACCGAAAATGACCGCTACAAGTGTACTGCATTATCAATCCCCAATCGTTTTTACTTGCCCAGTAACAAGTATTGAAAATCGATATTACATGTTTGTGTCTTTATCTCTTTTTTTTCATTTCCCAGTTACATCGGCACGCACTTTCTCTCCATTTTCCTGTACCGCATTTTTTTTTTTTGAAATTTGATCTAAGCATCGTCCACATCCCTCGACAGCCCACAAGGCAGTGAAAGCCCTGCTGTGTTTCTTGAGAAAGACGGGTTTGTGTAAATGCCTCTGACTTTCGGTGAACTTTACAAGCTGCAGTGAAATTACTGTCAGTCTCTATCTTTTTTTCCTTCTCTTCCCTCTTTCTCATCTTACTTGACCCCCTCCCTAATCCCCCAGAGTAGGGTGACCAACCGGATGTGTTTTTAGTTAACCTCCCTGCCTGCTCCCTATTGTTGCTTCTTGCCTAGGGACAACTGAATTTGCCTTACGTTTTGAAGCAGTGTCTCTTTGAGAAGGCAAACTTGAACGCTTTTTTCTTTCAAAAAAACACGTACGCTCATTGTAATCAATCGAGCTTTTAATAATACACTGTGTGCAATCTGCTTCCATAAGTTTGAGAAGAAAAGGCTGGGTCGTTTCTAGGTTTGTTTGTTTTTTTAAGTATATTGAGTACTACATGTGCCAGCAAGTTCAATATCACTGGGCCATAAAGCCAAGGATTAGTCGCACTTTACATTTCTCAGCTGATAATTTGTGAACAAGGCGGAAAAAATACATGGATGTTCCGAGCAAAAAGCTCGAAGGACCTAGAATTTTTTAGGCCCTGTCACTAATGTAATCCACGGAAAGCTAAAGAGGTGCCCCTGTAAAACTTCACAACAGTTGTGCCTAGTACGGACACGCTCGAAACATTTGTTTCTTCTTGTACAAAACATAGGAGAATCATTTTAAAAACAAGAAGACAACGATGCGAAGTCCGCGTACAAGAAGGAAACGAGAAACCACGTGAAGCGCTAAAATCGTGCTCCATCAATGACGACTCACAATTCCAGGATGAGGATCATCTGTTTCTTGGAGTCGTCGAAGGCATCGTACAGCTGGAGGAGGCGCGGATGCTGGAGCGAGCGCATGATCTCCACCTCGCGTTCCACGTCCGCGCGGTCTTCCGCCCGCTGAGTCAGGATGAACTTGGCCGCCAGTATCCGGCCCGTCTTCTTCTCCTCGCAGCGGTACACCGTGCCGAACTTGCCTCTGCGCAGCCACGATTCGGTCGTGAGAAATGGTATACCTGTAAAGCACTCATTATCTAGTCTTAACTTCCAGACACCCGCATGGTTGCATACCATACTTTTTGTGAGGGACGGAGTAACATCTTTCTTAAAATGCTGGAAATGTTTGCCGTTGCGTGGTAGGCTTGCCGTCGCAAACAAGTTCGGTGTGTGAAATGATTCATTCATAAATGTTGTAGCTCACAAACATGTCTTCATCAACATTGTCACCATCCTCCTGACCACGTGACCTGCAGGACAGAAGCATCTCCCATATTCCGCCAGACAACCTGAACTGCTGCGGTCACGTTGTACACCCAGGCTTATTAATCTCATCGACCCACCAAACTTAATGTCTCCCCCTTGCGCGTTTTATTTTTCTTGCAATCTTCAACCATCCCCTAACGACCAACGGTTATTCTGCCCACGCGCTACGTGCCCGGCCCATGTCTATTTCTTCTTCTTGATTTCAACTATGATATTCTTATAACCCGTTTGTTCACTGACGCACTATGGTTCTTTTCTGTTCCTTAAGGGTATACCTGTCATTTTCCTTTCCTTTGCTTCCTGCATCTTCTTCAATTTAAGTTGAACCCTCTTCTTAAGTGTTTCTCCTCCGTAGATAAATACCGGTAGGAGGCAGATGTTATATACTTTCCTCTAGAGGGATATAGTGAGCTACCATTCCTAATTTGAGAATGCTTGCCGAATGTGATCCACTCCATCCTTATTTTTCTAGTTATTTCACTCTCATGGTTCGGCTCCACTGTTACTTCTTATCCTAAGTATACGTATTCATTTACTACTTCCAGTGTCTCGCAACATATCGCAAAGCACTGTTTTCTCCCGAGATCGCTGTACATAGCTTTAGTTTTACGCATATTCATTTTCAGACCTACTCCTCTGCTTACGTGACCAGTCGGCAGGAGTGATCAGTGATCATGATGCAGTGATCACGAGTTGTATTTCGTTAGTCAAGGTATTCATCAATGTGATGTCATCAGCGACTTGCAGGGTACAAAGGGCCTCTCCATTAGCTATTATCCTTAACTCTTCTCAATCTAGGGTCTCCTGTAAACACGCGGTGAATAGCATTCGGGAGATTGTGAATTCATGCCTTCCACCCTTCTCTGTTGGGATTCTGACGCTTTCATTATGGATGATTATAGAGGTTACGGATCCCTCATAGATTTCTTCCAGTATGTTTATACACATATATGCTTCGTCGACGCCCTGATACCAAAGTGCCAGCTTGACAGCTAATGTCTCTACCGAACCAAATGCTTTATCATAATGTAAAAAAGCTACATATAGCGCTTGGTCGCACGCCACTCATTTCTCTATCATCTTATTCTGCTTGGGTCTTTGGTTGATTGAACTCTACTGCAAGGCCGCTTAAATTTAACCTTAATTTTATTTGCTATTATTTTTGTAAATAGCTTGTAAAATACAAACAGTAAGCTGATCGGCCTGTAATTTTTCAACTATTTGACGTCCGATTAAGGTGATCTTGGCATTCTTCTAAGATTCTGGTGCCCTCACTATCGGAGACAGTTCGTATACAGAGTGGTCAGTTTTTTATAACACAATCTCTCTACCATCTCTCAACGTCTCTTATGTCACCTGGTCCTAACCAGTGGCTTTGCTTCTTTTCTTTCCCTCGAGGACTTTTTTACTTCCCCTATGGTTACTGGTGGAATGCCAGGTTCCTTGGGCTCTCACTGCTTCTTACGATATCATCCTGGTTGTCTCGGCTGCTTTACAGATCTCCGTGGAATTCCTCCACCAGCTCAACTATCTTAACCGTACTGGCAGTGATCTTCGCTTTTTTTTTTGTTCCTTAATGCATACATCTCAATTTTGCCTGTGCACAGTTTTGCCGTCCGAGCTCTTAAGCATCTTCCCCTCCTTAGAGCCTGCTCAATTCTCTCGGTGTTATACCTTCTTATGTCGGCTACCTTGTGCCCATTGATTAGCGTCGAAAGCTCTGCGAGTTTTATCTTGTCTGTTGTGTTTGAAGTTCCTTAAGGAGCTTTTTTGTCTCCCAGAAGAGCTTGCCGTGGTGCCCTCTCTGATGGCTGTACCTCCGACTTCTACTGCAGACTAGCCAGATTATCATTCATTGCGTGAACGCTAAGGTGATTTTCCTTGGTTAGAGCCTAGTAGCTATCCGGAAGCAAGACCTTCAGTATCTATACTTTCACTCTCAGCTATAGTTTATTAATCGTCTTGCATATCAGTTTTTGCCATTCTTTTCTCAAGTCTAGGCGAATTCGAGACCTTACCATTCTGTGGTCACTACATCGTTCCTTGTCAAGCACTTCCACATCCTGTGTGATACCCGTTTGTGCACACAGAATGAAATCTATTTCACTTTTTCACTTTTAGTTTCGCCATTAGAACTTCTCCACGTTCTGTTACGGTTCACTCGTTTTCGGTAGGAAGTGTTCAAGATGCGTAAATTGTCACGTTCTGCGAACTGCACTGGTAATTCCCATCTGGAATTTCTGGGATCAATACCACATTTTCTCACTGCGTGGCCTCCAGGCCGTATTTTGCGTGCCTTGGTGTTAAAGCCACCAATTAGTACAGTATGTTGTGTCTTTACCTTACTCATTGTTTATTCTACGTCTTCGTAGAAGCGTTCAACTAAATGGTAATCGTGGCTGGATGTAGGCGCGTAGGCCTGCACCACCTTCATCTTGTACCTCTTCTTAAGTTTCATTGCGATACTTTCCGCCATCTCACTAATGCTACAGTATTCCTACATGTTACCATGGCTATATATTTAAGGACGAGGAAACCCTACCGCGCTCTTTTCTGTCAAATAAGCCACGATAACATAGGACGTGCCCGTCCTTCAGCAGTGTATAAGCCTCATCTATCCTCCTGACTTAATTGAGCCCTATTACATCATGCTTAACTACCACTAATTATTTCAATAGCACAGCTAAACTGGCCTCACTAGATAATGTTCTAACGTTAAACGTTGCCAAGTTCAGACGCCAATGGCGGCGAGTCCAGACACAGAGATTCATAGCAGCCTGCTAAAGGTACTGGCCATACACATAAGCAAATGCGGTAAGCGAAAGCTATAGCTTATGATCGATGATAGCGTTCAGGAGTTGGAACAAAAAAGCCCTACCAATTTTCAATACATCAGATCAACAGCAGCCCTCGTACAAAGCCTTGGGTAAACGACTCAGTACTCTCCATATGACTTATTGTTCTTTTTATTATTTCGTACATGCGATGCTGACTAAGTAAGGATTTTGTAGTATTATTTTCTTTTCGTTTATATTGTAGACTCGTTTCTTCATCCCCCAGCACAGGGTAGCTAGCTGGATGCTTACAATTTTGTTAACTCCCTCTCTTTTCCTAGTCTTTTTCTCGTTCTCCTACGACCTACTGTGTTGGTTTAGCTGTTTCCTCTGGCAAAGCAAAAGATCCAGAGCAAATTTTCTACCAAAAGGCACCCTATCGTCGCATGGTCTTACACGAAAACATAACAACGCCCTCCGGAGCTGCTCCAAAGGCTCCGATAAAAGTCAGAAGTCGTATTCTACATATCTTTTTTTTTCATTTTCATTTTTGTTCCAGTGTCATTTATCTGAACTTCTGATACTCTGGTAAGTAGATTGAAACGTGTCCCTAATGTAATGCGATAAAGAACACGTTTATCGCCAAGTCTACAAAATCAAGTGCCGCTAACATTCACGTCGAGTTTCGGGCAGAGAAGACTTTACTGTAACTACCTCCCAGCGCAAGATGTCAACAGAAGTAAAAAAAATATATATATATAATATTTTAAGATTGCTCACCTTACGCGTCTGTACTCCTTTAACAGCCAATGGCATAGTCATACGGGATAAGCTAAAATAGAATTTTACTGGTGGTGCTACCCAAATTCCAACGCTCTTAGACATATTAATAATTTTGAATCATCGCCTTTGCAATTAACTTTTCTAAAATAGTACCTCGCCGTCGTGGTGCTTATCGAGACAGAGTTTTCAAAGCTAGAACAGTTGTTCAAGCAAACTCTAGGTTATGAGGCATCCAGCTTTTTGTAGTGCCTGCATGCGGAGGCAGCTCTTCTAAGAACATTCCAAAACATGCTGTCTTTTCCGTTTCTCTGCCCACCTCATCGGAGCTTACTGGAGATTTATATAATTTCGACTGGGATGAAAATTACGTCATATCAGAAAGACGTTGAAGATGGCAAATGCTGACGACAGCTCGCTGCGAGTTTACTTACCTTCCCAGTTCATCCTTGAGCGTGTATTCTGTTTTGACATCTTGGTTCTTCTTTAACTTTACTTGCCTGGGCTCGAAAGGAGGCTCGGGCTCTGTAAATTAATCATAAAAGTAATAATATAATAAAGAAAGCGACTATAAGCGTATTACATCACTATAAGCACTACAAGCATATAGTCACTGTTTGCATTGACCCTATAGTCACTATGATCATATGGCATCCCATCAAGATTGTCTGCCCATTCATGTTCACGCTTAAATTTGGTAGCTCGGCACACGAATTCAAATTTGCCAAACCTTCTGCATTTATGCGATTTCCTTTAGGTCTAATGCATATGTTTGAATTTTTTTAAGTAATGATGTCACCAAGAAATTACACCCACAAAAATTCAAATCTTACAACATTCAATAAAGTTAACAGCTGGCCATCGGCATAACCTGTACATCAAATTAAGATTAATAAAACTATTGGTTAGAAAAGTTGGGCTTATACATGTATTAAGCAATTTAAGCAATTTTTTATTGAAACTGCAAACAGGAATGCATGTGTGGTCATTAGTAAAGGTATCACAAAGCAAAACATTAACTCTCTGCACCTTGCACTAGAACTAAATAATTTTTACCGCACATCCATGGTGATGATCATGACTGTAATATAGCATGCAATGCTAAAATAGTTCCTTCGTTAGTTGGACACGTGGAGTCAAGGGAAATCGATTGTACAAACATAGGCAACAACTTACCCTGAAAAATTCTTCCGCAGTAAAAGAAAAAAAGAATAAGAAAACATTATAATTATTCAATAGCAGATATGAAGACATAAGCTTAAATTAAGCTAGCGTAATATATAACTAAAACCACGCAGCTAGTCAATTTACTTCACACACACAAAAAATTAATTAACAGCATTTGTGAATAAATATACTGTACTGTCAAATTTTGAGCTAAACAAATTATGATAAATAGGGAAACCAACATATTAGCAGGGCTGTGTAACTCGATTCGTTGTGTATCGCTTTGGTGTATTGATCAGCCAACTAATTTGATATTGGTAACCATTCCATTCACGGACGATTAAACTCTACTTAGGTTTTTATGGATATCTAAAAGTTACTTTGGCATACACTGCGATTTATTTATATACCCACTAAGTATTTGAAGTTTACAATGAGCTTAGGTATCTCAGTTGTACCGCAAGTGACTTTAACAAAAGATGAGCAAAAAAAAATCAGACAATATTTGCTGCTTGTAAAACGAAACATGAAGATATTTCCTTGAATGTAAACATTTGACAGATGTCTGTCCGGTTGGATATGAGAACTGGGAAATGATTTGAACTCCAACCAAAAAGTACGTGAAGAAACCCGACGTTTCGGAACCGACTTGGTTCCTTCCTCAGGGGTGACTGGAACTACGTAGCGGCGGCATCTTCAAAGCACTCGCGGGGCGGTTAATGACTCTCTCTCTCTCTCAGTATCCCGTTTTGCCATGAAGCGCAGTCCGTATGTATACACTAGGGGAAGGAAACAAAACATCAACCACTCTCTCTGAACCCTTCCCCAAGTGTATACACACGGACTGCGCTCCACGGCAAAACGGGAGAGAGAGAAAGAGAGAAGAGGAAGGTTCATTAATCGCTCCGCGAGTGCTTTGAAGACGCCGCTGCTACGTAGTCCCAGTCATACCTGAGGAAGGAACCAAGTCGGTTCCGAAACGTCAGTTTCTTCGCGTACTTCACGGTTGGAGTTCAAATCATTTCCGAGATATTTCCTGTGCCACGTACTGCCTTTGAGAAAACATAGACATGATCAATGTGATCATTTTTGGTAGCTTGCAATTTGGCACGCTGCAAGCTCACAGAAGCCATGCAAGAGCACAGCCAAAATTTCCCCACTTATCAAAAGCCACGTAAGCACTGTTGGGTATTATTAGTTCGACAGATCACTTAAATTTTTCAGTGGAACGAGACGCAACGTGGACTTACGTAAATTCGTGATGCGCATTTCTATAGTTATACGAAGCCCCTATTTTCTGCTGCGCCTTCCGGAATTCTGACTCTAGAGACCATTACAAATGCATAGCGTGATTAAGTCCCGATAGCTTCTCGTAGTTTAACGATTATGTGTTGTCTAACGCTGTGACAAAATAAGGGAAGAAGTGTAGATCTAAGGGCTCGTTCCTTTGTTAAACAAAATAATATTCAGAACAGACAATGATGATAAGGAAAGTATAGGGAATGTTATTAAAAGTAATTGCAATGTAAATGTGAAAGAAAGTGAACGAAAAGATACCTTATCGTCGGCAGGGAACGAACCGGCTGAAAAAGAGCGTTCCACACTCTCCGTAGTGGCTGCTGGTGGCTCTAACTGACGCTCTCACGTTTCAATGCATATATACACCCTTTAAAGTGGACAAGGCAATGACCACCGCCGTAGCTCAGTGGCAGAGCATCGGACGCGTTATTACAAGGTCGCATGTTCGGTACCAGCCAGCGACAAGTTATCTTCTCGTCCACTTTTCTTTCTTCGTATTTACACTACAATTACTTTTAGTAAGATTCCCTACACTTTTCTTGCCATCGTTGTCTGTAAGCTCTCGTTAACGCTGCGATAAAAGCTTCGATAAATTGGCGTCCACTTACCTTCATCTGGATCTGTCTCATCGACATATATCATAGTAGGTTTGAAACTGGAACGAAGGCAAAAAAAAACAATTCAAGTCTTCTTTTTGCAACTGTCATAAAAAAACAATCAATAGAAAAATATCAGCGTTACACTTTGCGTTGTCTATGCTACAGAGCTTCCTAAGTTTTGTCATCGTGTGCTTCGCTAAACGGAATGGCCCTACGCAGCTCAGATCTCCGGGATTATAGTTTCAATCACGTAGTATCCGACGTGCAATCTGTTCGGACCACTTCCGTTGAAATCTGTTCCTAAACTTGGTAAAACGTACAAGTGGCTTACGAAGGAAAGGCTCTTTTTCAAACATTAGTTTTTAATATCAACGACTACCAAACTCGACTTGTTTCAGAAATAACAGTGCCTCAACAAAACACGGAGTTTCATTATTCTTCAGGTGCTTCATTGGTTTTCTGCCGATTTTTCCTTTTTATTGTTCCTGCTTGCTTGTGTGACACAGATATTTGAAAATATTTTTTTTTCATGTGGTAATGATTGAATACCCTGAACAACGCTTGTGATTAATTTGTCTGTACTTATCGCGCTACAGTGGCGATCGTGTGTCCCTTACCAGGTCACCTTCACCTATATGGAAGAGTTTCACCATCATCGGCATGCTTAATATGTATCAGCATATCTAGGCGAAGCCTCATTATCAGAAATGAGCATCGACTGCTGAGCTACTAGGAAATGTTCACGATTGCGATATTTCTGCGTTGTTAAAGCGCGACACAGACTCCACAAGGTCACAGTGTATGTGTACGCATTTGGACGCCACAGTGGGCTATACCGTCCGGAACTAAAGCTATCTTGTGTGGATAAGCAAGAAGTTGATATCGATAAGGTTGTGATGTCCACTCTGAGAACCTGTTCCTGAAGGATCCCACGAGCTGAAAACCTTAGCACTCTATCAAATACACTGTTTTCTTTAAGTTCACATTGTCTTTGACCTCCCCCCCCCCACACACCCCCCCGTGATTAATGAGCTGTGGTAAGGAATGCCCATGCCTACTGCGTTTACTCGCATACTACTAGCACTGGCAAGTCCTGGCTAATATCAGCTCTTGCTGGCTACATTATGGCTGGTATATATTTTACTGTTTTGTCTGAATGATGACGTTTGTTAGTTTAATGCTGACCAGTGTCGATTAGCGCTACCTCGTCTTGGCTTAGTGGCGTGTAGCCTTGGCCAAATGATAGAAAGTGTCGGCTAGTGCAGTCGATGTCGGCTGTCCGCTGTAATAACACCAACGTCGTCTCCACTCAAGCTCATTCGAATGATGATGTCGCCCATGCGCACGCAATCACCCTACCTGGCTGAGTTTCTGTCCTCGTTTTCTCTCTTTTTTCCTCTTTGTTGTGAATGTGTGCACCCATTCGTCGATAGTGCCAGCGACACCGGACTATCATGCGGCTTGCTCACGTAACAGCGCGAGATAGCTCGCGTTGGTCTTCGCCCACGCGGCATCTGCCACCGTCAAGTTGGCGCGCCTTCGAGAGTTTTTGGGAGTCGCTCCCGGAAATACGCGCTTGGCATAGCATTCCCGTGACTCCCAGGAGAAGAAAAGGGAGGGCACGGCACGTCGGTGGACCTGTTGTTTTCTGGTGTTGGTTAAAAAAGAAAAAAGAAAAAAGTGAGAGCTGTGTGCGAGCTCACTCGCTCTCCAAAACACTGCTGATAGATGAGGAGCCGCCGCAGGTCTTGGACGCGTTCCCGCGACACGAGTTGTTGATGAGTATCCTTCCCAGGCGTCACTCCTGTATACTTCTTACCGTCTTTCTTATTCAAAAGCCGCGTCCTGCTCTTCGCTCTTGCTTCACTCCCGTCTGGATGCACCTCCTTCCAATAGAATTTTCGGCCTCCTTTGTACAAGAGGCGAATAGCTACAGCTGCGGAGGGTTGAAGCCAGCATTGTTTTGGGCGGCTTTGAAACACGAAGCCTCACAGCTACCGGCTGCAGGGTAAAAGATGCCTGTCGCAATCGCCTGAGCGGCTCTTTTTTCGGGGTAACGAAGTCGGGGGTGCCGGGTGCTATTCTGGAGTTTCGGAAATTCCCGCCTATTTTCAAATTCACCGTGTTCTCGGTTCCGATTGGCTCGCGTGGCTGTCACCTCATCGCCCTCTGTGTAGATCAGTGTCAACACGGAGGAACGCGGTGTTGTTGCCGGAGTGTCACAACGTGGCCGAACATTAATTTTGACGGATGAGTCGTGAGTTAGAAAAGCTGCTTTTCGTGAATGAGCGTGTTAGAACACGAATGTGTTCTTCGCCTGGCTCTGCAAGAATTAGTCGAAGGAAAATCGCGAAAGCACAATAATTTGTTATGCTAGTTTGAGTTTTGCCTAAACCCTATAGGTTGATAGTGATATGATCCATTATTTTAATAAACCTGCACAGTGACTTGATAACAACGATTACTCTCCAACACCAACACTTCTTTTCAGGAACATGCCCCGCCGCGGTGGTCTAGTGGCCAAAGTACTCGGCTGCTGACCCGCAGGTCGCGGGATCGAATCCCGGCTGCGGCGGCTGCATTTCCGATGGAGGCGGAAATGTTGTAGGCCCGTGTGCCCAGATTTGGGAGCACGTTAAAGAACCCCAGGTGGTCGAAATTTCCGGAGCCCCCCACTACGGCGTCTCTCGTAATCATATGGAGGTTTTGGGACGTTAAACCCCACATACCATATTTTCAGGAACATGCAAGAAAACACAGGTCAGCATGTGTCACGTGCTCTCGCTTGTTCCTCAACATAGTTGTGTTGTTCAAGGTAATTTAAAAGGTGAAGAGATTACATGTGCACCGCTAAGCCCCCACCGTTATTAAGTTCCCGACAGCATGTTCTCATATAAGCGCAAGTGTTCCAGCTAAGCAAGGTTAACCGTTCTTTGTCGCATGTGGCTGGTGGTGTCTTTTACGAATGCCTTTGCTTGCCGCATCGGATGGACAGACGGCGCTGCGTGTGATCATTGCGGCGCAGACGAAACCATCGAACATATTTTGTGTCAGTGCCCTCAGTACAACTGTCAGAGACAGTACCTGTCAGCAATGTTGGCACGCCTCGACAACCAGACACTTTCCAAAAAATAAATTTTGGAATGCCGGAAAGATCAAGCTTCACGCCAAAAAGCGACGAAGGCCCCCCTGAAGTTTCTGCGATCAACCCGCCTCGTCAAACGTTTGTGACGTTTTAGTGTGTTTGTGTTTTCAATTCCGTCGCACTCTCTTTCACTCATTCCCTTTTCCTTATTTTTCTCTCTCCCATTTCAACTTCTCCAGTGCAGGGTAGCAATCCAGACACTTGCTTTCTGGTTTACCTCCCTGCCTTTCTTCATACCATATCTTTCTCTCTATTTCTAAGCAAGGCCATACTTATGTACTACTAGACGTTGCAGTGACCGGCTACAACTATATTTGGTGTTAACGATCGAGTTATATAACCAGAATCAGGAAAACTTGTGGCTTGGTTAGGTGTGAAGAAGTGTAAATTAAAACTCTTGCATGAACAACCCTCTGAACACATCCATTAACACTAATCCCTGGCAGCCAGAATGAAACTGGATAATCCACTGATACACACACCACTTGTATGAGAAACACATCTACGACACCTTGTCACATTCTTTCTTCGTGACAACAGCAGGTTTGAGATGCTGCGTTCGAAGTACAACGCCTCCAAGACCAGCGCCTTCAATACTCTTAAGCCAGACTACTACAACCTAAAGCGTAAAGTGAAGTCCATACATAAAGCTGTATAACAAAGGTTTTCAACTGGGGTCACTCGTTTATAACACCTGATACCAAGCATGTATACCCATGCGCCAACTTACAACACGAAATCGACAACGGATCACGACCTAACAAGTTCGCTTTTTTTTTTCTTCTTTGGTGGAAGCACACAGAAGAGCATGACAAATGTTAAAATGTCACTCGGAGGTGGTGCATTCCTTCTGTCAGCTTTCTTTTGCTTTCTCACTTTTCTTGCCGTCCTGTGTCATCTGCAATCAGCGTCCACCTAGCTCGAAACGACAGACTACTCGGTCAACCTGTTCTGACAAGTTTTGCAGCTAGCTGCGTAGTCGTATCAAGCGAAAGTAAGGAAAAAAATTCTAACATATACTGCGCATTGTGGCAAGGCTATGAGTGTAAAAATGCTGCAGCTCTGTAACTGGCGTGGCGGTGCTTGGCACTCTTCCAAACACCTGACAGCGTTCGCGTTCATTAACCTTATACTAATTATAGGTCTTACGACGCCTATTATAGGCACCATATGCCACACTCTCTGCCTATTACATGGTGAATCAAAGTTAACGACCTGCCGCTCAAAGACCGTTACTTTCGCCTTTGCATGAATCTAAAATGACGCTTCGCGAGTTATAAATAAAACGCAAGACACTAACTCATCATGGAAACTCTGAGAATGATAATGGGCGCATACCAAGCTGTATTTCTTCACTACATACACAAAACATCACACTTACGAGCATGCCTGCCACTTAAACAACTTCTGAAGATAACAACGCTCTCAGTTCGCCTATAACATTTGGTGACTAAAAGTGCCTAGCTGAACGGCTAACGAAGCACATCCCATCTGGGGCAAAAGCAGTATAACCACATCATGTAAGGAGAATATGAGAACAAGGCACGAATAGTTCGAGTAAGATAGTCAGTTTTTAACTGAACAAACACCTGAAATAATCTGAGGAAACAATCACTGCTCTATATGCACGTTTCAAAGCCATATCTGAGCATACTAAAAAAAACCTACAATATATCAACGTCAAATCGATTACGTTATTGATGTTAAGCAACTTTCACGACGGCTACGTCCACGAAGGAAGTTCAACTAAGTTACACTCCTCGTTCCAAATGCATTTACAACAAAGGTGGAAATTTAAGACATTATACTGTGTTGTACTCGTCTTTCACTTCATCTTCAACAGAAGTGTGCTTGACGTTCTAACCCATGAGCTCTGCTCCGAAGAACCGGTTCCTGCTTCACAGCGGCGTGCCTTTGTTCGGCGAAGTTCTTAACTCCGGAAGTTGACTAAGCAATCCCCTTCCGAAGATCAAACAATGTCCGATCATTTAGCGCACGTTTGAGGCCGCGGAGTATTTGACGCTAGGAAAAATAAGCGCAGAGCGGAATCAATATACACTAATGCTCGGAAAGTGGGTCATCCGCTCAAACACTGAACGCCGATCAGTTTTTGCAGTGGCTTATTCATCGAGGTAAGAGAGCGTGCAGAGCATTCAGCTGGACGTTCGTAGGCGAACAGTGATTGAATGGTTGGTAGCAATACTCCCCGTGGACCAATATGTATGATACAAAAGCTGTGAAAGAAAACTTTAATAAAAGGAAGAGGGTTTATTAGTAGGTCTTGTTGGATTATACGGAGGAAATACACTTACCAGATGAACTCCTTTAGAAAACCGACACGTCAAGCATCGCTACTCTTATACTAAGCTTCAAGTGTCACCTTCACAATATGTGAAAGCCGCTCACTTTGAGTAAAAAATATAAGCAGGTGACGCTTTGAAGCTAAATAAAACAGCCTGTAACAACACTCGTCGAACCTATTATCTGTGTTATATGCCGCTTTATGATGCGGCTGAGAGCACTGTCCCGTGGTTCGTTTCAGCGGGGATTGTTCATCATTCAGAAAAATTGAGTGTGCAATCCTTACCGTCACTGAAACTAGCGCAGTTCGGTGCCCCACGTGGTTGACTACAAATGCCTCATTGACGCTTCAACAATTAGAACAATAGTTCTAAAATTAGACGTTTAAATAATTAACGTAATTAAGCGTAATTACCAGAATTATTATCGGCTAGTCCACTCTATTGGGAAGAATATGCAGTAGTCTTTTTTTTTTCGAGTAACGCTGGCGGCTTTCTTTTTTTTTTTTAATCATGCTGCGAGTTAACTGGGACACCCTGTATGTATAAGGTAGCAAAAAATGGTCAAGGTTGCGAAGCGTTACAATGGAGCTCAATGTTTGCATTGACTGAACAACTATATAAAAAACGTGCCCTGGATGCGCCGACGACAACATATGACGTACACATTCCAGTCTGTGTGCCTGCATGTGTGTTTTATATTTTTTAGTCATGTCAGTGTTGGCACGAACACTCGCGACCAGAATGTAGGCTAAGGTCATTGAAGCACCCCGCTTTCACTGGAATTGCGCCTAAGCGCGCCATTCATAGCGCTTTAAATGAAGCCCCACATCATGTGCTTGCCCCAAAATAAGGCACTTCTTTTAAGCTGAGCACGCTTAAACTTCTTGCACTCAGTACACGTAATAGTGGAGTCTCAGATGTATGTCGGCCAAACATGCTCGGACTTGCCTGCCGCTGAAAGACCACAATGTAGCTGCCTCAACATATCTCGTGGGCATTCTACAGTCGCGCCTTAGCATAACCATGCACCCAAACTGACGAAAACATTACTACCTCGTACTAACCTCGTAAGTGTTTGTGTATGGGAGGAGGGGAAGGGGTTCAGGCTGGGATCGGAATGTTGTGTGACGTTCGCATTATTGCTATAGAAACGTGAACACCTCCAGAAACAAGGTGCGTAATTTTTTGGTTAAGGCAGGCGAGAAGAAGCCAGAGCCAGCAACTGAGCCTCACGACGAAGATAAGGTTTTCGCTACTGCAAAATCCACGAGCAGAGGTGTCGCTGGAGCCAAGGTTTGTGCAAGTGGTCTTGTCTCGTTCAAGGCAGCAGTCTTGCGTCTTTTCAAGGCATATAAGTACAAAATTACTTTTCGAAACATTGGCTCGAATGACACTAAGTGTTCAAATATTTTTCATCTCCTCAAGCCTCCATCTTCTCCCTAAGTCTTTCCTTACTTTGACAATATCATTTCTACCACCATAGCAATGAACACATACCGAGAAGACTGAGAGAGGTATAGTTTAGCCATGTTGATGCTCTTAGTTCATACTTTCTCTGATTACTGTGGTTAGCGGCGGTAAGACTAAAGTCATGAAGGGTATTGCGACATGATCAGTATCGCAAGTACTACACACTAACTAACCTATCATCTTTAGATGCTTCGTTGTCCTCTAACGAATAGAACCAAACGTGAAGCCAGCACCAACGAGATAAATAAGAAGTGATTATATTGCTACATAATGCCCGAAGTACATTCTCCCCTACAAACTAAAAAAAAAAGTGAAGAGGAATGGAACACTTCACTGAGTGAAAATGACCTAACTTTAAGTGCTTATAACCTTCATCATGAGACATTTGTGAACAAGCTTGAACCTCGTACAACAAGGAAGCTGAGTGTTCCCAAAGGCACATTCACTCAGCTAAAGAATTAAGAATACAGCGAAGGTTTTTCTTCCATGTTTACATCTTATTTTCACTTTCAATTGTAACGACCAAACATTTTCAGCACGAAAGAAAAAAAGCAGCGTGAGCGATGTGACACATTCAGAGTTTAGATTAGTTGTACTTTCATGCAACGGTGAAATGTGTCCTGAGAAAAACACATCGTCTCCTGCTCAGCATCCTACTACTTAGAGCATTACATGGTCCGATTGGCATAAATTATGTTACAACGCAACACCTAAAAGGTAATGTATGCGCAATGTTTACACGCGGAAACTGTTGCGAAGCGAATTGCTGGTACCTCAACTATTACTCATACTTCAAGCTAAATGGTGATCTCGAAAATGTATTCGCTAGTGTTATCAAAATAATTGAGAAATTAACCCCAGTAAAAAGATTTTATGCAATTTTACTCCACTCAAAAGAAGCTAATAGAATTTCTCTCAATAACAGTCAATTATTACTTCATCAAGGCATGAAATCATTGATGTTTTTTTTGGGGGGGGGGGGGGTAATCATCGATTCAAGCTTAAAGCACATGTCCTACCTTTCACACCTCAAGCAAAATTCTGCCTATGGCATCAGGATCCTAATCAAAGCATATCCATTTTTTCAGTTTAAACACATTGCTTTCTCTGTATTCATTCACAGTCACTTTACCACCTGCATCGCATCCTGGGCTGCGATGCAGGTGGCACATAAAGCACTGATCTAGCCCCTTCACAATATGCTCAAAACAAGGCCATCTGCATTATTACGTTTCAGTCACCGTGATTCAGTGCCTCTGTTCTTTTACTAGAACATCGAATCGTAACCATTCCCATTTTTTTTAACGTGACAATTTTTGCTTACAATTCTTTTCACTAAAACATTGCTTAAATAATTTTTGACAAAGGCGAACCCACTAATCAAAATAAGGTTCAATTCGCATCAAATCATAGCTTTCTCTTACCAAAAATTAGAACTAATTATGATAAATTCACCACTGCGTTCACAGCAATGTTCTTGAGCAGCATTCCAGATGACGTTCAGCTTTAGAGTAGTACGAGCATCATCATCATTAGCCTGACTACACCCACTGCAGTACAAAGGCGTCTCCCATGTTCCGCCAGTCAACACGGTCTTGTTCTTGCTCCTGCCGCTATGTACCGGCAAACTTCCTGATTTCATCTACCCACCTAACATTCTGTCTCCCCTTCCCCCGCATGCCGTCTCTTCGAATGTAGTCTGTGATCCTTAATCGCCAGTGGTTATGTTGCCTTCGCGCTACGTGCCCAACCCATGACCTTTTTTTTTCTTGATTTCGACTATGACGTTCATAACACTTGTTTGTTCCCTGATGCACTCTGCTCTCTTCTTGTTGCTTACACCTAACATTTCCCTTTCCATCGCTCGCTGCGTCGTCCTCAATTTAAGCTGAGCCCTCTTTGTAAGCCTTCATGTTTCTACTCCGTACAAGTACCGGCAAGATGCAGACGGTATATACCTTCCTCTTGAGGAATAGTGGCCATATACCAGTCATAATTTGAGAATGCTTGCCGAATGTGATCCACTCTATCCTTTTTCTTCTAGTTATTTTACTATCGCAGTTCGGCTCCGCGGTTACTACCTGTCCTAAGTATACATTATCTTTTACAACTTCCAGCATCTCTCCACCTACCGCAAAGTGCTGTTTTCAGCTGAGGCTGTTGCACATGACTCAAGTTTCATGCATATTAATTGTCAGTGCTACTTTCCTGATTTCTGTGTCCAGTTCAGTAATAATAAATTGCAATTCGTCCCTTGAGTTACTCAGCAATTCAATGTCATCTGCGAAGAGCAGGTTACTAAAGTATTCTCCATTAACTCATATTCTTAACACTTCCCACTCTATAGGACACTGAAAACCTCCTGTAAGCACGCGGTAAAAAGCTTTGAGGAGATAGTATCCCCTTGTCTTACACATTTTTTATTGGTATTCTGTCGCTTTCTTTGTTTCTTCTCGTAGTATAGGCTGTTTTAAAGAGCAATTATTGCCGTATTTACTTTAATTGTAACTATTCTTGCAATTTATGCTGTTTTCTTGGTTCTATCTTTCTGTCATTGATGCTTGTTGAATCGTACAACTTAGTTCAACCGTTTTATCGTGTATGAAGTGTTAGCGATTTGGCCATCTTGTAACCTACCACTTTATCTTTTTTTTTTGAAGGCTTCATCATTAATAATATACATATGAAACATTTCAGTATAATCAGAACTCCATTTATGAGTTCCATATTTTTACGTTACTATTTGTTAGTATTTGCACTCACTAGCTGCATTTTCATTGATATTGGCCTGACTCTCTTGTTAGTTCAAAATGTAATGCAGTGTATTGTAAAGTAAAATGTAATGCCGTGTGTTTCGATAACATCAATTATTGCATTCACTGTCAAGTGTTATTGCTATTTTCCAAACTTGTTTGCTGTTAGCAAGTTGCTATTATTCATGTTTTTTATTGAGCTTGACCTCCTTCTGTATATTATGTTGTTATGTAAAATTTTTTAAAATGAAGGTCTTGAAATCTCAAAAAAGAAAGCTGTTGGTGCACACAACTCTCGAAAATGTGTATTACAATCATACAATCATACATTCACCAATGAGCATGCTGGGGTGGTTTGGTGGAAAATCACGCCCTATTTTGGTTTTGGTTTTTTACGTTAAAAAGTACACCACTGCCCAACTTGAATTACCTTCGGCGCTTCATAAGATTTGAGCGGAATTCTCATAAATATTTAGAATAGTGCTGTGCTTACGTTTTAGGTAAATATGCATTTTAGGGGCTCTGAGCATATTGTGGAGGATCTATCTATCTATCTATCTATCTATCTATCTATCTATCTATCTATCTATCTATCTATCCATCTATCTATCTATCTATCCATCTATCTGTCTGTCTGTCTGTCTGTCTGTCTGTCTGTCTGTCTGTCTGTCTGTCTGTCTGTCTGTCTGTCTGTCTGTCTGTCTGTCTGTCTGTCTGTCTGTCTGTCTGTCTGTCTGTCTGTCTGTCTGTCTCGGTTAAACCGAAAGAATTTTGTGCTAACCACAGTTATAAACATGAGCACTACTGACTCAATTTGTAGTCTAAGATCCAGCCGTAACGAAATTAAGGTCAATCAAGGCTCAACAGCACATGTTTCGCCGCACCACGCGACGACGCGAAAGAAACCACGGCTCGGGCCCCGACGGCCCGGCCGTCAAACAGAAAACGAAGGCTCACGTTGAACGCAGACACAAGCGACGGTAAAGACTTCGACGTTGAGCAGATACGTCGGTGGCAACGACAATCCCGGCGAGGCTCTGTCGTCAGCGTGGCGCTTATCCAGTACGCGCGACGATCACACTTTCCAGGGCGCACGGAACACGAAGACGACACCGGCGGCGAACACCGGGCTACGAGTCCCCCACATGCGTCGTCCACCACAAACTCCTTCGGTATCCTCCCTCTCGCGTGCCTTCGGTGAACGGTGCCAAGTTCTCTCGATCGCCGCTCGAGGGCGCCACAAACAAGCTAAAACGGAGCGCCGCGTTCTCGCGAGATGGCAGGCCGTAGTTTTCCACGCGTGGAATGTTTCCTTCTTGAACGGCAGCTGACGACGAAGATGCTGTCGGAGTTGCGAAAAAAATATACATAACACGAAGGGCAGATATTTTCCAGAAGCGTCGTTCCTCTCAATCACTCGCGGAAGGTGTTTTTCGCCGCGCCCTACTCTTGTGGCCGGGCTTTCTCTAACTCAAACAAGCAAGCAGCATCCATACACCGTTAAGAGAAGACTATAAAGACTGGTGGCGTTTATATACTTCCCGAAGTTACATGCAGGCGAATTACGTGAAGTACCCCTGTCAGTGGTCCGCAATTTATTGCAGCTCCTTCATACCCTTTCACGTACATGAGTGCCTTTCCGGGTAGTTAAGCAATCAAGGAGGAGAAAATTTTGGGGCGATAACAATATCTTGTTTCTAGTGCGTGCTTCGACCACTTAGTGCGTACTTTTCATTGTATGGTGTTACTCGAGAAGTTAAAATTGTGGATTACAAAAATGTAATCGATAAAGTTGAAAGTTGCTTGTGTCAGTGACCGCCTATAGCTGCATTCTGTGTGATGGATAGCATGCTTTAAACTACCAGCAATTACGCGCGTGAAATGTTTTCTAGCTCGCTATGCACTCACTACGTGGAAATAGTCACACAAACTTGCGTACCTTTCGCGATGGGTGACCAGTTTTAAACCGCGAAGTCTCTATGACACTCACATGTTCTGACGCCAGATGGCATTGTACGCCTGCGCCACGCAGTATTAGTGCGATATTACGTGTTGTACTGTGAAGCCTGTAATCAGGACGCATGTGTTTGTAAAGCATGAACGTTGTTTTTGTTGCATTCCCAAGCTTATAAATTTATATTAACTCTGCTTGCCAAGCAGACGCGGGGCTCTGTATTAGAGCACCTGCTTGCCACGCAAACGGCCTGGGTTCAATCCTCAATCGCACCCGGAAATGTTCATTATATCCATTGTATTTGCCTCTTCCTTGATTTCTCGCTCACAAGCAACGCCGCCCACGCTGACGCCCACGCCGAAGCCCACGCTGACGCCCACACCGACGCCCACGCCGGAATTTTTGTGACACTAGCTTTTTAACGCTATCGCACTTAAAGGTTCGTTCCGTAGCGCTCACAAACGTGGTACGATGCTTGCATTTGTTGTGAGCCCCTGATAAAAGGCGGAGACACGTAACGTAAACTGGATAGGCTAACGGACGCAAACATTTATCGAAAAACCAGATAGCGTGGAACCACTGATATTGTGATAAACAAGCAGTGCTTTTGAGGTGGCAGCTGCCGATGACTAGCCACACGACTTTTATTGGAAAGCACCTAATGTATGTATATTAAGGGGCCACCAATGAAGCGGCAGCTACCGATGACTGGCCGCACGACTGTTATTGGAAAGCACTTAAAGTACGCCTTTTAAGGGGCCTCTACACCAACCAGAGTGCCAAATTTGGTTGTGGGCGTTGAAGTTGCGCGCTTTATTGTGCGCGAGTCTACAGCGAGCTCTAGCGGAGTTACACGCGATGGCTCGTTGCGCTCTTTCCTTACGTAACGTAGCACAGTGTCTGTCGCTCGTGAGGTCACCTACTCAAAATATGACGTCATGACGGTCGTTGCAGAGGAGCACGCGAACGTCGGTGGGGGGTTAGGTGACCTTTAACACTCATTAACAGTACGTGGTAAGGCGTTGATGCACAGCATTTTTCAGATTGAGACAGGGTGATCTCGAGCTTCGGTTACGTTGTGAACGAAGCCGCGACAGGTGAAAAACGCTACTTTGTCCCGGCTCAGAAAACATAAGAATTCGCTCGACAAAAGGACCGGGTCCAATTAGGCGATGCCTGACCCGCAGGTCGTGGGTCGAATCCCGGTTGTGGCGACTGCATTTCCGACGGAGGCTGAAATCTTGTAGGCCCGTGTGCTCAGATTTGGGTGCATGTTAGAACCCCAGGTGATCGAAATTTCCGGAGCCCTCCACTACGGCGTCTTTCATAATCATATGGTGGTTTGGGGACGTTAAACCCCACATATCAATCAGTCAATTCAATTAGGCAATGCGTTGTGAAGCCTGTCAATGTGTTCCTCGTTCAAAAGAAACCTTAGTTCTGGGTAGAAGTCGGGACAAAGTCGCACGTCAGCTCAACGAAGTATTCTTTATGAAAAAAAATGGCCCATCCTGTGTAAGAGAACCGATTAATGTGTTATACAAACTCCAAACGTCATTTGTCGAAAAAATGAATTAAAATTTCTTCTCGCATAATGGGGAATTCTTACCTCGCATGACCCAAAAATGGAATAGATGTTCTTTTTAATGGGTTGTATTGCTTTATCAGTTTGAAATTTTCGTTGCACTAATCGCCACAATATATGTTTCATTTTAATGTTAATTGGCTTTACGCCCCTTGTCGTTGGTCATATTTCTATTTTGGTTAAAGATATGCCATCACGCGCAACTTTTGTCGCTTTTAGGATTGCCATGTGATTAGTGCTGTCGAAATGCGAGCCTATATCTATTCCCCATTTCTTCGAATAAAATCGGTTAGCAGGCGTTCGTCCATGTCTCGTGTGTTCGTCTCATTTGCTGCTTATTCCTTACGTAGTACTATGTGGACTTCTACATGGACTTCGACGTGGAATACGATTGTTCAGAACAAAAAGTGTACCATAAGTACCGTATCTTTAGAAGAAGTCATTATATCATAGGTGGTGCGTATCGACAACTACTCGACATACCGTTTCAACGTGAAGATACTGCGTTAAGAATAAATTGTGAACGCTTTAGAGCACTATATTCACTCTACCATATGAGAGCTATAAGCTGTCCCAGTAGAGGTACACGTGAACCAACGAATCGCACCCCCCCCCCCCCAAAAAAAAATCCTGAATGAGTCGCATTTTTAGTACACCTATATGAAAACCATCATTTTTCCCGTTCTTATGCCAGTATGCTCGACCATCTCGTTTTTACAAGAATTACTGATTGTTGTTTTTTGCTAAAATTACGGTGTCCTCGTAAATCGTACTAATAATAAATACACGGGTTTACCAACCCAAAATCACGGTATGATTATGAGGGACTCTGTGCTGCAGACATCTTGACTTCTTGAACGTGCACGAGATTCAATGCACACAGGCCTATAGCACATTCTCCTCCATCGATAATGTGGCCGCTGTGGCCGGAATTATATGCAGCGACATTCGGGTCAGAATTCAAGCCCCATAACCATCGTGGCGGGAAGATTCTCTGGTGAAATCATGTAAGTTTGTACGTGTTGGTATTTCATTCCGGCGTCCTCTGGTTTACAAAACAAGCTTGTCAGCTTGCCACGCGGCCCTTGTGTTTCGCGCTACATGTTGAAATCTATGTTTTGCATATATAGCCAAAACAAACAAAAAAGAACTACTGGCATATTTAGATAACAAACAAGAAACGAGACTCGGTGTGCAACCTCTCAATGTTATGTGAGATGTTATGTGAGACCCGAAGAGTGTCAAAGGCACCGATCCAGCACTTCCTCCAACTCTTTCGCGCCGCACAGCCGCTTCAGAAGGCAAACCACTGCGGCAAACCACAGCGTCTCTCCCGCAGTGTGAAGGAACAAGTCGCTCACGTTGCACCGCTGTCGTCCCGCTTTTCACGTCCCTCCCGTCGCTGCAGGCTTTGGGTGTCGCCGATGCCGTGGCGCGCGCGCCTTTCCCTTTAAGACGCGACGTCGGCGGCCAAGGCGAAGAACCCAGTTGGCAGTGGTTCAGGAGCTCGCACCAAGTGGGTCGCCCCCGGGGCTCACAGCAGCGGCGTGTAGTTCGACCCTGCCTCGCGCGTCTCGCTCTGGCGCCGTATAGTTCGAGGTCACCACGGAGCGTGTCCCGCTTTTACCTTTCTTTTTTTCTTCTTTATTTTCTTTTTTTTCTTATCCAGGCGCTGCTTTCGTTAAACGCTTTCTTAAACGCTGCTTTTTTAATTGTCATCGGTTACACCAGAGTGTGAAGTCAGTCTTGATATTGTATAGAGCTGTCAGTGTTGAAGCAGAAAGTTTTAACGACAGGAGACCGCATTCTCATGCCCTCGTTAACCGGAAACAGTGTTCTTTCTGACTTACGGACCCGAACGTTACAGATACACAGGCGTTCAGTAGTACAGTATTGCGATTGCTCCCAGCATCGAATCATCTCTCACTCTCGCTCTTTTCCTCTTACGTCTGCAACCCTCCATCAACCTACTCCCTGAGGATGATTCACGACTCCCGATAAAAAATCCTCCTGCATTAGGCCATTTTCCAGTAGGTCAGGATGAATTCACAATCACTGCTCTTTTATGAAGAGCGCCCGCAACGGGGGTCTAAGTGCTTACAGCGTTTCAACTTCTCTCCCGAAAGTCGCGTGACCTGAAAATCGCATGGCGCTCGTCCGAGTCTGCATGTCATAACCTTGTGATCTAAGTGCACAGCCATAGTTACCTACCAGGTATGAAGCAACTCACCCAGCAGCAAGTTTTACTGAAGTCGCATGAGCGAACTCGGCCGCTCTCCAACGAAGGAGCAATGCTAAAGGCCCGTGTGCGTATATATAGGTAGGGTCGCGTCAAAGAATCCCAGGTGAAAGAAATTTCCGAAGCCTTCTGAAAAGACGTTTCTCACAGTAGTAACACGGATCAGACACGCAGAACTCCAAATATTATTCATTAGGGACGTTAGGAGGAAAAGGAGAAGCAGCCAGATTGACCGGAACAGTCGTCTTCATAATTTTCGGTCATAATTTTATGGAAGGAGTTTCGAAATTTGCAGCTCGCCATGACTATCATCAACCCACTTTGCGAACGCCACTCAGTGCAACTGCCGCTCTCTCATAGAGCCGCTGCATCAGGGTTCGTGGCAGTGAATACCCTCTGCCTGGCTCCAAAAACAAGGTCCCAACGGGTCAAGGCGGCTCGCCGAAACGCCTCACCGCACATTCGCTTCGTAGAGAGTTTTCTTGGCACCGGCGCCAGCAAGCCATCATCGCCACTGGAGATACAGAGCTACAATGGCGGCTTCTGTTTTCAATGCGTTGCGTTGATAATTAATTACCACAGTCAAATTTTGTAATTTCGTGGCGCCACTGTTCCATTCTCCGTTCTTTTTAGGTTGAATCGCAAAGCAGAATTAATTGGACACATATCTTTCTCACAGTGAGCTTCTTTGAGCGCGTCACCCTTCTTAACCTCACTGCGAACACAACAACGTCGCTCTTTTGCAACTTAGATTTGAATAGAGTTGCAGCTGAACGTATTACATGCACAGGTGCGGGCAAAAGTAACTTGAATGCGGGAGTAGTGAGCAAAACTTCGTCCTACTGTCCTCTATTCACCTCGAAAAGAAGGTCAAAATTGGATCACATACACTTGCTGGCCAGCTTTAACACACAAAATATGTCAGTCTGGCATATTTCGTAAGACTAAATTCCATTGAATCTTCTTGCAGAACCCGTGATTACCGAGCACGCTAAGAATATTTTACCTTCGGTGGCGTGGAACAACCTGCAATGTTTGTGCTAATTCGTAACCCGTAGATTTGAATGTAATTCAGTAGTATTACGACTGAACAGTTGCGCAATGCTGGTTTTTTAAGTATCTTTTGTATGTTTCGTGCCAGATTTAATCAATACATATGCGTTGGAGCCAGTGGCGTAAATCATCAGAGAAAGGGGGGGAAGGAACTCTCCTTGTAGGTGTCCTACTTGAAATTAAACTATCGAGCGTCATAACTGAATTCCGGGAAGGTAATTATTTCGAACTCTCCTTAAAAACAACTTTAGAACTTGACCTTTCAAAGAGCAGGTACCAAGTACAAAAGTGAAACAAACCTTCTTTCTGTTTCAAAATACACCGTATAGAGCAAGAGCTCTCTAAAATGTTATGGGTTATTGCTGGCGTGAGCCAAAGGTTTGACTTAAAGATGGAAAATAAAGCCATCGTCATCATTCACAGTTATATATTTACGTCGACGATTTGGTGGAAGCCATTGATATTGAAGTGTGACTTGGACTTCTCAACTATCACTACGTCCCTTTTTTTGAATAGCAATGAACATAGCGGTGCTTCACAAGCCAGTTATCGTGGCAGGCTATTTCTGACACCTATACATAGTAGGGAACCATGATGAAGTCAAAGAAATCACAAATATTTGACAAGTAAACCCGAGTGAAATGTGAGTTTACCCCATTGTATATAGGAACTTCTTTCTGGGCTAGTAGGTACATAAATTTGAGAGAAAAGTTTAGATGCCTATCAGCACCAACAGAATAAAGGCAAGGCTCAAGAAAAGAGCCAATCCGAAATATGCTAAGCCCACCTACGAGCTACAATGGGCAAATAACTGAAGCAACTTACCTTTCTACAATTGGCTGCACAGTGACTTAGCGCCCATGGTCGTTTTTTGTTTATTCATATTTTCAAAGCATTTTTTGTTTTTGTATAAATTAAAAGAAAAGTTATATTTGTAAAAATAAATCGGCGGCGATGGCAGGATGTTCTCCCCCCTTGCCCCACCCCCCAAGTGATTTTTCTGGATTTACGCCAAAACTTACACAGCTAGCCGTTCCCTTCAATGTGAGATATTGGATTGATTCGCTGTTTTCCCGGCGCTGAATTTGCAAAAGTACAACTCGATGAGCAGTGAATGTAGTTGAAAGAATTGACTGGACTGGTGGAATTCCACTACATATTACAAAACAATAGTCGAAATAACACCTTTTAGCCAACCGCAAAGCTCGTAGGCATAGTAGCAATATCGATTTCAAAAGAACTGTTGCAGATTGCAACTGTACTACAAGCTCCAAGTTCCTCTCTAACATACATGATAGGGTGTTGACCATCACTGCATGTTGAAATGGCGCAGAGAGCGCCTGATACAAAACAACAGTTTTCTGATAGTTTTCTGATATTCATAAGAGTGTGCAGGCTTCTCCTTCATGGGGGAAGAGGGGGGGGCTAAGATTTGTCGTAGCACCTTCGTGCTCATTATGTAAATGCGTGGGGCTGAATTTGCGCCCCCCTCCCCCACTCGTGCGCACGCCTTTGCTGATAATGCACTGTAGGAGGAACTGCCCCTCTAGTGTATATAACAGCTGCACCACATGGCGCTTCAGCAGCCATGGAAATCATGGGTATTACACAAATTTGCCTAAGCGTCGTTCTTTCGGCTCTCTTTGGCTCCGTATTGCGTGAAGCCGATTTATCGCAAGACTAAGCTCAGCAAACGTTAATCAATCCGAATTCACTGATGAGGTTCACAACTATATATATTCTTTCATCACAACAACTGCCAGCAGAAAGATAATGCGAATGCGTGTGCTATCTTTTATTCGCATGGTGGCCGAATGATCGCAGCACCAGAGTTCCTTCTTGTAAATATCGTAGGTAACATTGTAGTGAGTAGTGTAATTCTTGTATATGATGGCATCAATATGTAAATCATTACATCTTGTGAATACATCTAAGCGTTTACACAATCACTTCTATAATAACGTGACACGTCTTTATATGATGGTATAGGACTTGTACGGAGAATTCATCGGTTCTTCCGATCAGTTCCGAGCAAGCTCATCCATCATCATTCACTTCGAGGACTTGGTGGGATTTTGGTAAATATTGTAGGAGTCGAGGTTTTCTTGGCACAGCTTGCTCTTTTTCGCGGGCTCTAACTTCGGGGGTCCGCCTGTCGACGAACCTTCTTCGCAGCACAAAGTGCACACAATGCCTTACGGATGTGTAGCAGGTACCTCACTTATCAACAGAATGATGAATGGCATATTGGCATAATGGATGCTTCCATACGTCATGAATGTTATATGTTTGACGTGTAGTGGGTACGTTGCACAGCTACGCCTCTAGCGTACATGCAAAGGGCCATTCCTTCAGCATAAGAAGCATGGCGAGCGAGCTCCTAACAAGAACAGATAGATAGAACATACTGGCATGAAAAAACAAAGTGAATAACTTCTATAAAACCTCTGAAAACAAATTTTCTGCATTTTTTTTCTATATTTTTCTGTTTTTTTTTTCTTTTAGCACTCAATTTTTATTTCTGTTGCCTTTCGCACTTCTCTAATTTTTATGTTGCGAAGCGTTGGAATTTTTCTTTATAAGTGACAATGTGCTCTATCCCTATCAAGCCAGTTTGCCTAAGGTAACAAAACAAAGTTAACGAGAACAACAGCGTTGGCTTCAGCGACACTCCATTTCCAAGAATATTTCATCTCGTCAAGCCACCATGTTTTCCTAAACCTGTGCGTTAAAAAAGCCTGTAATTTCTGGCGCTGCACTAGCTTATGGTAGGATCATCGCACCTGTTTAAAAAAAGAAATGTGGCATTCGTATTATCAACTAATGTCAATTTTACTCTAACGCTCTCAAACGATAACTTATTCGTTGAACATGAATAAGTGTTCCACTTCAGCACTGATTTGTTAATAAACGTCATCTGTTAATTTCTTCATCGTACTTCGACCCGCAGAAGAGGAAGAAGAAGACAACACGAGGAAGCGGCCACCATGGGTGCGTTGAAATTTTCTTTCTCGAATTTCTTATTTTCTTTTCGCTTGGCCGAAAGCAAGCTAAACGTTGTACATATGCGCAGATTTCTAGCGTACCGCGAATCTTTCCTGTCGCTGACAGAGTTCGCGAACCTTAGACATTATCGCCCTTTCTGCGCATCCAATGGCAACGCTCCTTAGTGCAACATGCATGCACAGCTGTTCAAAAGTATTTTACGTAATTCCTCTGCCATGTAAGAACTATAAGAGGTAATAGAGATTTACGAAAGCGTTCATTCTGCTAAAATTGGCATGTTCTGTCGGTAGGATTTCCTAAAAACATCCCGAAGGTAGAATTGAAGATGTAGCGTAAGGAGATTTTGCACCCTTTAACCTCGAGTATATGCCGCACTGAACTTTATTAAATGTATATTCATGTCTGAACAGCGGAAGGGACGAACAGTGTTGTTTAACAGATAACACCCAGTTCTCGGTACTTGCATGCGACCTTGGATAGCATAGTACTGTAATGTATACGTGGCTTAATTTGTCTTGCTTCAACAGTCAACATAGGTGAGACCACGGAGACCAGTGGCTTCGAAGGTGCGTGCATCTTTAGCTTAACTTCACTACTTATAATCCACAGACATCACAACCATCAGCAGTGAGGTACTTCATGTGACACAAAACGGAGCGATAATCTTTAAAATGGCTTTTTTGCTTTTTCGGCTCTGTCTTAATATTCAAACAAAGTTATCTGCAAAAGCTTCCTGCTGATTGGTACGCCATTTACTCCAGAGTAATGAGAAAGATTTTTGCGATAGATGGTAGTTCTATTTCCTTTATGAAGTTTGTGCGTGAACTATGGTACCATGCACAGATGGTTCTACGGCGAAAGTCGAAAGTCTAGCATAATATTTATTTCAATTCACTAAAACTTAAAGGTCGACGCTTCTTGATCAAAAAACGTGTCCTTCCCAGTCAAAAATATTTTCTTATTAAAACACGCATTTTTTGTAACAACTTTACGTAGTCAAATCCCAAAATCATCTCAGAGTTCATCTAAAGATATTCAAAGACAACGACGTTGAATGCTATATGGATAACAGTACGTGCACTCAGCATACAGTGATGCGACTTAGTAGTAACTTCAAACTAGGAAAAGAATTCTCCGCCAAAATTCTCAGGTGCCCCGCCGCAGTGGTCTAGCTAGTGGCTAAGGTACTCGGCTGCTGATCCGCAGGTCGCGGGATCGAATCCCGGCTGTGGCGGCTGCATTTCTGATCGAGGCGGAAATGTTGTATGCCCGTGTGCTCAGATTTGGGTGCACGTTAAAGAACCGCGGGTGGTCAAAATTTGCGGATCCCTCCACTACGGCGTCTCTCATAATCATGTGGTGGTTTTGGCACGTTGAACCGCATATATCAATCAATCAATCAATCAATCAATCAAGGTTCTTAGGCCTTTTCCACGACCCATTTTGCATAATCGCATGAAAACTTCGCATGCAGCTGATATCAGAGTATCTGTAATCCTATGATTATAATTTCAGTTATGAATTTTTTTCATTAGGAAAAACAACGACCACGTAAGTATCTACTAACGAAAATTCAGCGTGGTACATCAATACGCACCCAGCTGCATTCGACACTAGACTTTTCGTGCATTGTGCATAATCGCCTACGTGGGTACCTTGTCCTTTCAGACTCGAGGTCGAAGCGCCACCCAAACGAACCAAGTATCTCTCCGTGTCTGCCGTAGTAATGCTTGTTCTCACCTTCGGCGTGCTCTTCCTCATCGTCATTACTAGCAAGGGTAAGGTTCTTTACAACAGGATCTGATTATGTGAAACGTGCTTTCGTTTACAACTTCAGGTATTGAGGCGATATCCTTAGACGCATCATTAAACGCGGAAATTGACCATCAGCCATGTCGGTCAATGTCATGTCAACACTAGTGACGCAAAGAATCGTGACGTAATGGCATCACCCTTTAACTTTACAAAGTATATCGCAAGAAATTAACATTTGTGATGTCATTACGACTTGACGTAAGCTCACGTCCAATAATGGCATCACACGTCATTGTCGCTTCATCAATCGCGGTCTGATCTTGGAAACCGTACAACACCACCTGATATGCATTAAGCTTGCTATACCTCCGATCCCGGGGACAGTGCAAAACACTGTGGGACCCTGTCAGGGGCGCAAGCAGAAATTTTGTTTCGTGAAGAAAAGGCGGCCTCCCTTTTATTTGAAGTGGGGACCGGGAAGGCAGATATAACATGCGCCAGCTAGTCCAACAAGTTTTACTGAAGGCAGATGTGGTAGAGTGTCATGTCGGGGTATGACATGGCAAACGGAAATAATTCGGGTAGAGCTGGGGCACGGCCCTGGTGTGCCCATGACCCCAACTCATCATTTAAGAGAGATCAGCGTGGCTGCACCACGAGGAGCTCTAGAGATGAAGTTTTCAACCACGTGGTCACTTGCGTGAAGTGTTGATCAACCCTTGTTTGGCCAAACATGCACTACACACTGGCATTTTAAGTAAAGGCATGTGCGCGCGAGGAAGGAGCAGAATGTTAGGTGTCCAGATGATATTCAGAGGTTTGCGGAGATAATGTGGCTGCGGCAAGCACTCAGGATGATTATGATGATGATGATGATGATGATGCACTAAACACTCGTTCAACGATTCCTCCATGCTCTCCAGGGCACAAGGCAAACCACAAAGAGGCCATAGAGGTGACGGAGGCCGATGAACCCGAGAAGTACGTTTACAAGCGTCGGAAAGCTACTGCTCCTGATGACAAAGGTACCAACGGTCATAGGAAGAAAAGCAAAAAGTCATCGTCCACAACTGCGAAAGCCGACGAGAAAATTCCCAAAGCCACCATTGCATCGCCTTCATCCCAAACTGAGATACCAGCCAAAGAGACGTCACCTCCTGCAAGGCAGACCAAAAAACCAGCTGAGAATGCAAAGCCCAGGAAGGCAAGCGCAAAGCCTTTCATGAAGCCGCCCGTCACATCTACCGACGAACCTGCGAAAGCTGAAAATGCGACGCTTTCGAAAGGATTGCCACCCGGTTAGTACATATGTCTGGTAATTAAGCATTTATGAATGCACAAAGAAAATAATAATACCCACACTCAAATCAAAGAACAACAATGCAGAGAAGTAGGGCATATGCTACTACACTCGGATACTACATATGCTACTACACTCGGGTACCCTGCCACAGTTTTTGAGCATGGTCAGAAAGCGCTGCCGATTGGTATTCTGGGCTCCTGAGTACACGCGAGCCAAACGTTATAGCGTGACACGCGGCCAGTAATTGACAATTCTCAAAGCTAGAAACAAATTCCCTCTTCTCTCAAGAAATGACGTCATATATTCAAATTACTGCGTCATAAACCCATGTGCATGGTCATTGGCTGATTTTAACTTTGTGAGCTGCCTGTGGCCACCGTAAATCTCATGACCTTCCCACGTGCTTTCGTGACCACATGAATTGTAAGCATTGCGTTCGACGTAATAAAATCCTAGGAAAGGAAAAGAACGATCCAGTTACGCTCTACAGCTCTGTCCTTAAACGCGCGCAATCAAACGGAAGGTCTTTTGTGTGAGCATTGGAAGCGCTGTGGCTGTAGCCCTGATTTTCAATGCATGTGATTTTATTGAGAAACGGAAAGATAAAGTTCCGCGCGAAACTATGGAAGCTCTTTAGGGGCGAAGCTTCTTAGGCCATGGGTCGTTACCTCCTTTGTAGTAGTAATGGTATATAGCCATTACTAGTTCATGAGTTGCTCAATAGATGGCCTTGTGTGTATATGTCCTTGGGAATAACATAACTAGATGGCGTTAGAGGTTTTCACGGCATATCCACGAGTTGATGAGTAGAGAGAAGCGTCCGTCCGCGTTTCCATTCGTCCATACGCCCATGTATCTGTATGTTTACACTTGTATATTTACACATATATTTACACTTGCAAACACAATTAGTATCAGTTGTAAGTCGGCGCCCGTCGTGCCTAATACGCGTCTCTATCCATGTGTTTCATAGCGCTGTACCCCACAATGTTGAAATAAAAAAAATACAAGCCCTTAATGTTTTCCTTATTTCGGTATAAAGGGGTTTGTGATATTATGAAAATATGAAAGATGCGGTGCAAATATCGCTACACGTTGTGTACGGAGAAGCACAAAGATGTGTCAAAGGGTCAGTCAACAGGCTGCGAAACGCGCAGGAAAAGCTCGCGCATTTTTCCTGCGCGTGACCAACCTCCTTATACGCGCAGTGACGTAGCTCGTTGATTGGTCTAAACCAGGTCTCAACAAAGAGTAATGAAGTCAACGTCGCCGATCGCCGAGATGACGTCACTGCACGTATAAGGAGGTTGGTCACACGCAGAAAAAATGCGCGGGCTTTTTCTGCGCGTTTCGCAGCCTGTTGACTGGCCCCTAAAACTTCCAGACCACCGCAAGCTCAGTGCGTGCTGCCATATTGAAAAGCGCGTCGAGCCATCAGTTGCAAGCGTGGCGAAGCAACACATTAACACTGCCACGTAAGCAGATGTTCCGCAAACCAAACGCAAAACTTCAGCAGGAGTCCGGCTCTTAGCACGTTCCGCCCTCTTCATCTCCTATAATTTTGTGCTGATTTCGTGTGAAACGTCGAGAAGACCTTCCTTGACATTCCGGAATGCTTACAACACATGCATTGCAGACTGCGGAAGCAACTTCACCAGCTGCGTACTATCGCTATTGAAAGAAACGCGAAAAGCGGAAAGAATTTTTTCGACTCGGTCAAACTGCGGCGAGCCTTGGCTGTGGCAAGGGAAAATTTGTGCTGTAAGCCAGCGTCAACATAGAGCTAGAATCTCGCTCCGTCTTGCGCTCATGCCCCGCATGTGTTTGTCATTTGCCAGTCATGCCGGGCACTCGGAACACACACGCGTTGCGACAGTGCCAGCCAGAGCAAGATTTTATACTGTTACGGTGACGCCGGCTCAAAGCACAGATTCGCCTAACGACAGTATTACCCAGGAATTGCATAAACGACAACGTGAACACGTGTAGAGTACTGGAAGATAACTGTCTAGCCAGTTCAAATATATGCTTCACGTAAGATATGTCGCCCATAACAGCGATCCATCAGAAACCATGAAACGTGTTCATTTGCATCATAGAGACACACAGCGGCGTGAAGGTAAATGCCAAACCATATTTAAGTCCTTTTAAATTGAGAATATACCACACCGCAAAGGTTCATCATAATTCAATCTCTGCGACAGGTCCTAAATACAGTTTTTTGGCGTTGTTGCTTTCGATGAAATACACATATTAACGCATTAACACTTGCACTAACGTATCCTCAGAAATAGTTGCGATTTCCTGTTGAATTTATACCAACATTTTTATGCGAGCATTACGGTGTAACTCAATGCGATCGTAAGAATGAATACGACCAAAGAGGCAGACCACCGATGTATTCGTTTCACCTACCTATCCTCGGTGCACGATATGTGCGCCCTTCAGAGCTGGGCGAGAGGCCTCTCGTGTGCGCGTACGGCAACGGCAGTCACGACCCGCTGGTGCTCCCCGCGGACGGCCTGTGCGACGCGGTGTTCTTCGACTCGCTGTACAAGTACCCCGGCTACGTGCTCTCAAACGTGGACAATGCCTCCCTGGTGCAACTGGGCAGCTTTCTCAAACACGCCAAGAAGTACAAGAGAACCCGCTTCGGCATGGGGGTCGCAGCGCAGTGAGTGCCCATTTTACTCCATCCGACGTAATCGTTCGTTGCTTGTCGTAATGTATAGCGAACAGTACTTTTCGGGCGCGGGAACAACGCCCGGACTCGCTCTCTGGATTTCGTGCTGACCGGTTGTGCCTTCCCGATATCCGACGACAGCGCAGCTCTGGCCGACTGGGCTCGCCCTACGCCACCTCCTGACGCCGACAAGAGCTCTCGCCGAGTGGTGCCCCATCCTCGGACTACTGCGACCGTCTCCATCTTTCCTATATCCTCCTTACTTCCGTCGTTTTCTGTCGTTCGTTGTCCCCGCTCTCTCCTTCCTCTCTCTATCTATCTCTTTACATTTTAATCCTATTCTTTTAATCCCTCCTTTACCCCGATCCCTCGTGAGCTACTGTTGAGGTGTCGCACTCTGATGCAGACAGTTACGGGGCTCACTTTTCTCTTCTTTTCTCTTTAAGAATCCCATAAGAAATGACGCCCGCCTCGTTTTGCTTCCCTTACAAGCTATGCACCTTACGATGCCGATGGCGAAGTTGCCATCGACATAACTGTGCCGTTATCTATAAATCCCAGAAAAAAAGAAACAAGTTCGGAAGAATTTTTTTAAGCGCTACTGGAGATTTAAACCTTCAGCTCACTACTCTGTGGCGTGACGCGTTAAACCTCTCCACCACACAACGTATCGTTTTTAACAGACCAACGGCAAGCTATTTATATAGACCCTTTACCACCGATGTTGCGCAGAGCACTGAAGTGCTTCAGTGCGGCGGAAGCTTGTTCACTGTCACCGTGAGATAGTGTTAAAGGTTCATTTACAAAGGCGACTAGCAGAAGCTGCGCTATCTTTTGCAAGTGGCAACCAGAAAGCGACACAATATGACCGACGTTCACACCTGCGTGCGAAGTATACCCGTCGCCACACAGAAATTTCATGTCCGCGCATCTGGCTAGCGTTGCCATGGCCACGTAAGGTAAGCTGACATTCTGTTTCGGCACATGGGATCAAAGTTCATTGCCGCTAAAGTGTTTTTTTTTTCAACTCACGTGGTCGTGCAAGCAGTGCTACTCGCATGTGTGAATGAGCTTTCTTCGCCCGAGTTTCGAAACACATCCGCCCTGTACTATGACCTAAATGGCATGGTCACCGGTGCACTATTCGCGTTAGAGGGAAGTTAACACATATTCTTCCACCGAAAAGTTTGCGCTGACGCCATAGACCGCACGATGGTCACTTCCCCCGTTGCAGTGGCCATCTTTCCTGAAGAATTGAGCTACTAGACTATTTCGTGTAACACTCCTATTTGTTGCATCGCATTCATTGTTTCGCAACTGCGCGAAAAGAGCGACTTTTTTATTCACGTTCCTAACCCTTTCCTTCTACCTTGCTTCTGAGTCCAATTTGCTTCGTTTCGTTTACTTTTTTGGCTTCTTTTTGCTCATTCGAATTATCCCGCAATATATCTGCAGTAATGTTTTTTTTTTATTGACGTATACTGACGTAGGGATTATTCCTCTATTTTTCTCTGTTTTACCCGTTTTCTTGTGCACCGCTTGAGCCAGACAAGTGTCATTCCAGGCGTCACGTTCGCCAATATTTCGGAATATACACCACACAAACAAGAAAAAGAACATACAAGGAAATTTTAGAGAAAACCGCTTCTGTTTGGGTCACAATATTCAAACACTCGTGCATTAGAAATGGGCATCTATCATTCGTCACATAAAATTCTCACTACCCCCTCTCCCTTTCCCCGTCTCTCCTCGCCCGTTTTTTTTATGTGTGTGAATTTCACTCTTTTCTTCAACGTTCAATATTCATCGTCCCTAGAATACTGAGCAATAGGAGGCAACAGACTGTCCTACTTTTTCGACATGTTGGCCATGTCTTTTTCACGTTTAGGTACGTGAAAAGTGCTGAGGCAGAGTTTGCATCAAACACAGCCGAGAGACACTACCTGCCCTACCTGTGGACCAACAAGGTGTACGACCTCGGCGTTCTAGATTTTATCCCTGACGAAAATATGAACGCCGACGACGTTAATGTGCTCTTCAACCTGCTCAAGGTAAGAAGCACTGCTATAAGCACACGGTCTTTGCTTATAGGTATCTGTCGTAAACGCGGGCTACTGATGCACGTGCACTAGAGACGCGCTTGCCATCATTTATCACATGATTCTGGAACTTAGTAACAATAGTATTCACAGTATGATGCAAATATTCAAACTCTAAGTAAGAGTTCGCTTGATAGTAAACCAAATTAAGTGATTTAGGAGACATTTAGGTAACTTAATCAAAACAACTGCATCGCAGTTCTCTAATATGTTAAAGCAAGAAAACACTTGTCGAAAGCAAATCCTTTTGGTGATTACACCGACCATTGTATATAATACGTGACAATATTCAGTATTAAAAAACGAAATATTCAGACTCATGAAATTGCCATTTATTCAAAGAAGCCTTCCGAATTTCCCATCTGAAAAAATTAGGACGTTCATTTCGTCCGAAACGATTGTTCAGGTCACTACAAAGCAGTGACGTGGCCAGAAGGTTGCAGACCAAAGCAGTGCCCCCCCCCCCCCGCGATTTTTTTTTTCCTTCGTGGCTTACACAGCACAAAATAACACCCGACCACATCTTCCAGGCCATTCTGCGGAAAAAACTTCTGCCAACGCCTCTGCATCAGGATCAACGTATTATTCTTCTTACGCTTAGTCTTGTACCTCAACATGGTATTTAAAGCCCAAGGTGCCCGTTACTGGAGCTATATGTTAATATGCTGTATAGAAGTTATACTTAGTCACTAAAAATTGGTTGTCACGATAATTATACTAGCATAATTTATTTCATTGTATTTGTGAGCACACTGCACACCATAAACAAGAACAGCGGCGACCAGGTCCAAACTTATCTTTATGCTGCGTCATGCCCAGGTTTTATGGAATGCCGCGTAAGTAGTTTCCTCCACATTAGCACTTATACGCTTAAGCTACTCTTGTTCTTCAGGAGTACAAGCGACTCCAGAGTTTAATACCGCAAGAGGGCGGACTGAAGGCGTACATGGTTCTCGGCATTGCGCTGTTCAAGAACTACGAAGGCATCTACGAGGCCTTCAACAACCAAATGAGGTATGAACATCTCCGAGAGAAATTCCCTTAGATCGACGGAAAGAATGTGTTAGTGAAAGGTGAGAGCGAGCTTGGTGATTGCAATGAAGCTAAGACAATGGTACATCAAGTTCAAGCCTTCCTCTCGCCTTCAACGTCAATTTTCAATTTCGACGTGCCACTTCCATGACGAGCCTAACTTCCGTTATGACGAGCCTAACTTCCGAAGAAAGGCATGTTGCTCTTATAGCACACTTGGACTCAGACTCGCCAGTTTTCCTCAACCAGACTCACTCGCACTCAGACTCGCTACACGTTTTCTCTACAGGACTGCCTCCGATGCCTAATCACTAAAATTTACTACTCTTCCCCACTCATTCAGACTAACGACCCGATCTCAGTTTGAGTTAGTCCTAGTGAATCGGCTTATGAGTGAGTTTCTTGACCTATGGTAGAATATGACTTTAGAGTACACGTCTCCAGTTTTCACTTTCTGGTCCTAAGTCATTTGTGGTCGATAATTTATACTTAGTTTACTCACTTCTGATGTACTATGCTGTTCATTGTTAAATTACGCCATCTTATCAAATCCCGCCATTTGTTAACTGATTGACCCAAGTGTCCACTAAGGCCCCTCCTACGGCGTAAAATGCCACCATTGTGAAATTTCACCCGACCGCCGAGTGTGACCATTTCCATAATAGCAAGCCTGGTTTGAACTTAACCTACTGCCGGTGTACAGTGCTTCCAAACACAGCCTCACTGGAGAAGACTTCTAGGCTACACAACTTGAATACAGTCATAAACGTCGACACCATAACCCGTTTTAAACGACGTGTGAATGACGCCCACGAACGAAACATCTAAAGAATAGACTGATGAACAGATATCGTAAGCTCCAAAGCTTGACGTTGATCACTGAAAATAATCACCATGGTGTTTTGCGTACTTCCAGAGACAACGTCGTTGACGTGCTCATACTGCGTACTCACTTCAGCGGACGAGACGAGTCCCGAAAGGACTGCGTCATACAGGGCTCCACGTACTGGAAGGGCTCGCTCACGCAATACCATCCCAGCCTGGTGAGTCACCGATCACCTATCACACCCAAGGGTGCGAGAATCATAGCGCGTCATTAATGGTTACGTACACGTCAATTGCGCGCGTCGCTTCCTGCCGGAAGCATGCAGGTAAATGCGTCGCGAAGTTTTTACAAGAGGCAAGTAGAGGATTTGCCGACAATGCGGTATGTTGTGGAAGAGCATAGGCGTGTACAGGCGTATGTAGGGAGGGGGGAAGGTGGCAAGCTTAACCACAGCGAGCCCTTGTCCCCCGCTTTTCTCGGCCCCCTCCCACTGCGACCCTCACTAGTACAAGCAGAACGTAGTGCAAAGACAACGTATACCAGGGTTGAGCACCCCCTCTTCCTTCTCCCCCCTCCTCCTGTGAGCACGACCACGTGTAGGAAGATGGAAACGGCTAGGCCCTTTTGTCACTTACTTTGCATATCTGGATCATTTTTTGGCAATGCAATCAAGGATCATGTAGAGATTGATATAATGTGTATGTTCATTCCGAAAGTACCAATGCTTCTGTCTTACGAAACAGTTATTACTTTTAGTTTAACTTCAGTAGCTTCCTTATGAATTGTTTCGTTCTATTCTTCTGGTACTAATGTATAAGTTATTCATTATTTGAAACAATGCTTGTAAGAGCCCCTCTTGCAATAATCATGTATATATTGGCGGTATGAGAAAATAAATACTGACTAACCTAATTGATTTGTTTATTGAATAAATAATTCATTATTCAATAATTATTATTTATTTGTGTGTTTTATTGATCGATTGATTGATGCTGTGTGTAATAAACCTTTTAAACTTTTGTACTGAGCCTAATTTGGCATCACATGAATGTATAGTTCGTTTCCTTTTCTTTTTTTCTGTCACATACGCGTATGGCACTGCCGTATCTTCTGATGGCTCCCCTCAAACTTTTCAGTCTCTAACCCTTCCCGCCTTTTCTGTCCTAGAACTACACGCTGATGTACATGGCGAACAACAAGAACAAGTTCGGTCGGGCGAAGATGTTGATATCCATGTCCCTGGCCGGGCGGTGGTACAAATCCCTGGTTGGCGGGAAAAACAAGAATGCATACATGGTCGGGGGCAGGTGTCAGCCGTATGGAAGCAAGGAATACCTGTACGAGCTGCAGAAGTTCACTCGCGTGAGTAAATCTAAAAAATGATAATGTGAAGTCTCGCGTATGTAATGCTTATTACTGTGTATTCTATCGCCCTTTCAAGCTGTATTACCACACATGGGTGTTGCAGCATTTCCGGCTTATGATTTCACATTCGCGGACGGGGTCGGGGGACACACACGAAGACGCACGAAGCTATAGTGCCGTCAATTCTTTGTGGTTTCGCGTGTGTGGGCTCTTTCGAGATGATACTGATGTTATACACCTGATCGTGAGGGCAATTTGTATGTTGGTCTGCACTGCTTGCTATGTTCGAAATAACGTGCCTGATCAGGAGAGTAATTTGTACGCTGGTCTGCACTGCTTGCTATGTTCGAAATGACGTTGCTTTCTCACAAAAATTATCACAGGAAACTCATAATTGATATGTGAGGTTTAACGTCCCAAAACCACCATATGATTATGAGAGACGCATCACAGGAAACTCGGATGGTGTGATTGTTCATTTACAATATGTTTCGTGAATTGTTATTTTCTACCTTTGTTGATTAGGTGACATTCATTTATTTTGATTTATTGATAGCATTTGATGCACTCTTCGACGCTGTTTTTTATCAATTTCGAAATTTCGTCAATTCGGAAAATAGGAAAGTTTGCGCACATGCATGCATCATGCATGCAAATTGCGTATTTGCAATGCTATTTTCGGTTGTGAATAACAAAGAGAGTTCAAATAGCGTATGCTATGTTAGCTGGAGTTGCGGGCGTAGCGTTTGCGTATGAGCGCCTGATTTTCGGGAGATCACTGCAAAGCAGCTTTGCGGGCCACATGATATTTAAGATTTCCTGCGGGCAGAGCGCAAACGCTAACGGCGGTAAGAGTGAAAGGAAAGAAAACCTCGAACAGTGATTGTCACCGAAGCCAGAATTTCAACTAAATGGCTTGTCTTCATCCGATTAATAACTGCTTGTGGAAAGTCTAGCTGCAGCGTCATTTTGAAGGTGCTTCTCACTTCGTTGTTCTGGTCTTCGGCATAAACTTAACAAAGTATCGCAATCTCACAAAAAGTAATAAGATATGTCTGAAGCTATAGCTATCCCAAACTAGCTTAAATCAACACTTTATTAGAATGTGCGAATTCGTTTTTATATCTATTTTCTTAAACAATACTTAGTCAGCAGCCGGCACTAAGAAATAACTCAAAAACACACATGTAGGCTTCAGCTCCTTAAGAATACCAGGGTGTATACGACAACCAATATTAAGTTGTATCTTCTGTGTGATTACCTAATGCCCTCCCACACGCAGAGTAGATAGTCAGCGATTTACTCACGACGGCTAAATTATCTGCCTTTCAATCTCTCTCTTTGAACAACCCCCTTATTGATCACGGTTGAATAATTTCTCCGTTACTTTAAAATAGTTATCAAACAGCTACTACTACTATTTTTAGGTCACTGAAGATCCTACCTACGGCACAGAGCACACGTTCCTCGACGAGAAACGTTTTGTTATGGTCTCCTATGACCCTGCAGAAGGATACGCTCTCCTCTTCGACTCCGCAGTGACGATCTACATGAAGGCAAGTAATAGGAGAGTTTCGCCCCGCTCAGCCGCAGCGCTCGCATTTCAGCATCCGCCTAACTACTGCTATACTGCAAGGAAGATGTCTCTCCTGTGTACCACCAATCAACCCGGTTCCATGCTTTTTGCTGCCACGTTATACCTCGAAACTTCTTAATCTCATCTGCACACACAAGTTTCTGCCTCCCTCTTACGCGTTTGCCTTCTCTTGAAACGCAGTCAGTCACTCTTAATGACCAGCGGTAATCTTGCCTTAAATTTTTCAGTGGAAGTGAAATGCTATAGGCCAGTGTACTTTACAATATCAATGCACGTTAAAGAACCCGAGAGGGTCTAGATGACCCTCCAATGCGCCTTCCTTCATAGCCTGATAGAACCACAATGAAAACAAGCAAATGGTGAAGCCAAGGAAGGTATAGGGGACGTCAACTGTATTGTTTTAACTACATTATTTTTATTATCAAAATGATGTGAATGACCTAAAGTCAACGTAAAGACAACTTTCCGCCGGCAGGGACTGTACTCAATACCATCGGATAACAAACAAACGAGCCCTTAAAACTTATTCATTTAATTCTTAGCTAGACGTTAGGTGCCACAAACCAACAATTATAAATTAAAACTATGAGCGCAAGTAAACAACACGAAACCAAGAAAGAAAAACACACACCACAAGCTTGTGGTGTGTTTTTCTTTCTTGATGCAGCGTCTTCTATATGCGCTCAATGTTTTTTTTTTTACTTGATCCTCAGATATCAACTATAGCCCACCTAGATTTCCTCTTAGAAACCAAGCACATTTCTCCTCACGTACTTCCACTTGCTTGCCGATTGGTGTTTTCTGTTGTACGCTCATGTATTACATACGTACGGTGTTCATTTACACCTGCCTAACGTGATCGCGTCGCATTCGCAGATGTGCCTGTCGTACACCGTCCAACTCGGCGTGCCGTTTGGCCTCGCTCTGTTCGACGCGGAGTACGACCAGTGGTCCAAGGAAGGAAACAAAGCCGGCAGCTTTCCACTCACCCGCTCAGCTAGGAAAGCTGTTGACGACATCAAGTATAACGCTGCAGACAATTCCACGGAGCCATTCAAATGCGTCGCACCCGAATAAAATTTTTCCCTTACTCCTTCTACATGTGCACGAGATGGGTGTGCTACTTTAGACATTCTCAAATTCCTCCATTAGTCAATTTTGATTGGCCCAGAAGACTTCTACGGCTTCCCTAGTTGTCTTTAAATGTCGTCACTATAAAACTTTGACAATTTGGCGGAATTTCACTGTGCACAGAGTACTACCCTTAATTGATACCGCAAGAGATTACGTGGGCCGATAAATAGCGGGCTCTGGTCTCTCCAGTAAGTTTGCCTGTTGCTGGAAACACGTGTCCCCATACCCTAAATATCACAGTAGCAGAATCCGTTCACTGTCACACACGGTACGGTCACGCGGCCCTATAAACGTCACGTGTGACGTCAATAGATAAAGGCTTCACGTGTCCGTAAAGCCTGGTTCTGGCAGTAGTGGTGCTGTCAAAAATGTCAGAAGCACAAAGCAGCATGACATACGTTTATGTGCGCCAGGTAACGTGGGCCAATCACTGACACTGGTGAAGTAGCCATATTAGTATCGCCATTTTGCAAATGCAAACAGAATCCGGGCAGAACCTTTTCTTATCATTCAAATTTTTTGGGTGGTATGTTTTTATGGCGCGTGAACACGCCGCTAGAACCAACCGCCACTACCTACTAAAATGTGATCTCAACAGCCCTTCACCGTGAAAACGAATCCCGTATACCAATTCGAGGTTCTGTGAGAGTCAACACCCTCGTAGAATGGTGTTAAAGTGTAACAATACCATAACACCATAAGTTTTATTTTACCGGACACCCTTCGTTCATAGGGTGTTCAGATAACACTCTTCCAGTGGGGTGTATCCAAAAACACTCATGGGGTGTCCCTCCAGCGACAAGCCAGTTCGCACACTTCAGGGCGTAAAAATGTTTACTGTGATACAACTTCCCCCTATCGCAGGCAGAGATAGTGGGGAGGCTGTAAGGGGAGAGACTCCAGGGTCACCGTTGCGTAGGTTAGAAAAGGAGCTAGAATCAAAATTCAACTATCCCTGCCTAGCGGCCCCATACGAGAACACGATGAGATTGGCATGCTTGGCCTCTTGATCCACACACAAAAACAAGTTGGTACAACCACAGCCAAACTGCGTAAGGTGGGGGACCAGGCGGGCCAAACGGTCCGGCGGGTTTCTAACAAACGGGAGGGGGGGGGGGGGTTAGGAGTTGCACTTAGGAGGCTTCGGGCAGGGGTGGCCCTTACACCAGCCGTTGTTATATCATCACGGAACTGGACACATTTACGAGTTGGTGATACGTGTCCGTATTGTCCCACTCCAGCGATGTAAGCAGATACATACCACCTTTTATGGACATGTAAAAGGTTGCAGCCAGAACGCTCCCGTCACCTCCTTCAAGCCGGCGACACAGACGCAACCGATGGACACATCAATACAAATTCCACAAGACACTACTTCACTTCATACACAGCACCGGCCTAACAGCACACATTAAAAAAATATTATGCCTTAAGGGCAAGTCTTTGTCGCAATAATAAAAAAAAAGTCTCCGGCCCTCACCACGGGGGGTGGTACACTGCAGCATGAAGTCGTCCACCGAAACATCGCGGTGAATGGCTTAACATCTGGAGCTAAAAACACAACACATGCGCAAGAAGTCGCCCTCGCGCTAGCCGCCGCAGACCTGGCCTCCACGCATCATCACTGACTCAAGAGGGGCCTGTAGAAACATTGAACAAGGGTGCATTCCTCACCTCACGTATCGCATTCTTCAAAGTAGCAATTACGTCGGGGAACCCACGTACCGTAGGATCATATGGGCTCCAGCTCACATGGGCCTTGCAACGAAACGACTGACAGCACCGCCCGCACGCTCACTCTGCGGGCAAGGCCTTTCGACCTTTCCGAAACGGATTCAGAACCCAATCCTGTCTTCAATTTTCGAGAGATTATTAAATTCTACTGATTCAGTCATGCAATTCATACTAAGCCCTGTAAGGGCCTTACACAGGCAGAGGAGTGCACACTCCTTCGCCTTTAAGCCAACACACTGCATGCTGTGACCGACAGTATACTAAAGCACTTTTATCCTGCCTGTACAGGAAAATCTCCACACTGTGCGGAGACGTCTTCAGACATTTTCCAAATGTTGTGTACATGCCATGCAATCCACCCCAAACCTTCCCCCAAAACCACACCTCACCCGGGAGGACTGGGAGGCGGCCCTGCTCAGCTGTTACGACCTGGCGAGACAGAAAGCCATGCTCGACAGAGCCCAAGTTGCGGCCATCGCCAATGGGCTGTAATGAGAAACATTACAGCAGCCCACCTTGTGAGGGGTGGCCCCTTCTGTGCCTCCTCAAGCTTGCTCCCACTGTAGCAGAAATAAAAGATTTCAAGCAAGCAGCAAGCCCATCTAAATCTCATCACATAACAGATAAACGAAACTCATGACTTACATCTTTGCTTTCGTTCACCACCGAGTCATTGAAACGTTGCATTCAAACAATGCCTAATACTCCCCACGTTTAGGAAGACGCCAAGTGCGGCATCCATGGCAAATGAGAATGCGACATCCGCATAGAAAGAATTCTTTTGAATTGAGGGTATACGATGGCAATACACTGCTCTCTCGAAAGTTGCACACAAAAATGATCTGATTACAGTGCCTATATGCAGTCTAGAAAGGTCAAATGTACCTGTCCAACGTGTTCGGCATACGCAAAAGTAGTTAAAGTGGCGGTGATAACAGAAAAAAAGAATGTCCACCTAAGCAATCCGCACAAATGGTTAACCAGTAAAAGCTAGAACGTGCGGCTCCACTGTTTAGCAGTGGTTTAGACGCTGCCCTGGGGTCTTTCACAATTATTGGTTACATGTTCGTGCTTATTAACGAGGTGAGACACGTTTGGCTTGGGCTTATCACAATTGGCTGCCTGGCCAAATAAGCAAGGCAGCCAATGTTTCAATAAATAGACTTCTGGCCAAACAAGCAATGTCTTTGGAGCCCGAGTCGCAAAATATCGTTGTCGTGTGGGGTAGGAGGGTGACAGGCGGCGCATAAGGCGGCGAACTAACTCATAAACCGACTCACTTGGACTCACTCAGACTCAGATTGAGCCGTGAGTCTGAGCCTGAGGTAGTCCGGGTGAGTAATATTTTCTTGAGCCTGAGCCCGAGCGAGTTTAGGTGAAAACAATTTTCGTGAGTCCAAATGAGTTCAGCTCAATAAAATTTGGGTGAGTCTGAGTCCGAGTGAGTCCAAATCGCAATATGTAATTCTCGAGTGAGTCTTAGTGAGTTCCACTTTCTTTCGCTGACGTAAAGGCCTGCTATCTAGTCATCTTGAGCATTACTATCAACTTTATTTGGATTCACGGTTATATTCACGTTTGCTCACTGGTATTCAAAAGAGATGTCATTCTTCCACCATTTCAATATCTGTTGATGAGAGGCGTGAATTACGTAGGGGTGTGTCTTGACCCCCACCCAACCAACTCTTCCAAGGAAGTTTATGATAAATATATCTTATGCTGTCATATCTTCCAAAAAAAATTACCTTACTAGCTAAGCACTCAGAACTCGTTTTCAAATGTACTATGTGAAATGGCGCTACGGAGAGCAGCGAATACATGGGATATTGGAGTTAAAAAGCATTGACACTATGGTCTAAGAAGCTAATTAACAGACTCATGAGTCAGCTTACTTGGACTCACTCAGACTCAGATCAAGCCGCGAGTCTGAGTCTGAGCGAGTCTGGGTGAGTAGTGTTTGGGCGAGTATGAACCCGAGTGGATCCTGTTTTGAGGAAACTTTTCATGAGTGCGAGTCTGAGTGAACTCGGCTCAGGAAAATTTTTGTGAGTTTAAGTCCCAAGTGAGTCCAAAGCTCGAAATATACTTCATGAGTGAGGGAAAGAGCTCCCCAAGTTTTGCCGACCTATGCAGGTGGGTGCAGACGCCAACATCCGAGAGGCGGGGAGAGCGTGAGGGCGCAGTTACAGCTGATATAATTGTGTATTGTGTATTGCAGCCAATGTGTTTGTGTAGTACCTAAGCAATGTAAGCCCTAGCTCACTCAAAAAAGCAGCCATTTGAAATGTTGAAAGAGATATCAATTGTGGTGGTGCTGACACTTTCTGTAAAGTTGTTGGCGCCGCCTGGCGCATGTGTCTCGCGAAAAAGCCGCCTTTTGGTGCCACAGCTGTTGAGCGGTAGGAGGCGTTGTGTTCGCGAGCGTTGATCACCACTATCATCATCATGGTTAGATCTGTAGCACTTGCGGTGACACCAGGCGGCACGCCTTGGTGGCGGCACAAGAGGCTCAATGACTGGTGGCGTTTGGCGCGAACAATTGTCTCTCGCAGACGGCCCGCGGTGCACAGCACCGCGGGCCGTCTGCCAGGGGTCCTTGTGGTGAGTCAGATGTTGGCCACAATGCCTTGTTTGTCATGTTGTTGAGTGTTGTGTAATATTGTATAAGGCTTTTATAGCGCGTTGATCACAATTGTATAAAAATTCGGCTGACGATATCATCGTTCTAAAGGTGGTTAAATAAATGTGTGTTTGGCTTGGTTTGTTCCGATCGCGCCTATAGTGTCTGTTCACTCCAAAAGCGTGGCGCTCGTCATTTCGAGACCCCACACATTTTCGTGGTATCCTTAGTTCATTTACGCGAGGTTTATTTCAGCAGTCTACAAGATTTCAGGTTTTCTAGTGCTGCCCTCCACAGTTGTGGTAAGGTTTTTGTATGGGTCAAAGCAGCTGGTATTGTCAGAACGAAAGCCTCGTAAATGAAAAGGTGTGCTTCGCGACTTTTCCGGGGTACGCGCCGCGGCATCGAGAAAAATGCGGATTGCGAATGTTAGGGTTTACACGTGGAGGGAGAGGCCGAACGCACCGTCGCTCCTAGCATTACCCGTGTCTGGAGTTTGAATGAATGAATTTCACTGTCTATCCGTCCGTCCGTCGTCGTCTGTCTGTCTGTCTGTCTGTCTGTCTGTCTGTCTGTCTGTCTCTTTGTCCGTTTGTGTGTGTATGTATGTACGTATGTACGTATGTTACCTTCGCTGGAGCCAACTTTTTGACACATGGGTGCTTGCCTGACCCATAAGTCGAATAGCAGGGTAGAACGGTACACCTTTTTCGACCTTTGTTGACCGCAACAAGTCGCCACGTTCACACGAAACCTGTCTCGTACAGACGTCGAGCGTAAACCCTTGCCACCCTTTTTAGTGACACGTGTCAGAAAACGCAACTAGGCGTTACTCACCTGGGCCTGGATTAGGTTCATGTAGGGCGACGACAATTGGAATGCAACGCCATATGTTCTCTCCGTCAAGCGGCATGCCAGTCACGTCGGCCGGAGCGGAAGTTCTCGCGGTACTTGATCCACGAGAGTCCGTACAGTAGGACGGAGAGCGTCTTAAGCAGAATGAGCACGTAGAACAGGTTGTGCGCCAGCAGCTTGTTGTTGTAGTAAAAGCAGGAGCCTGTGTGGCCGCCTATCGATTGCCAAACAAGGCAGCTGCGGTCGATCACGTGCCCAAACAGCATCGGACCAGGAATGGACGCTGCGGGGCGGATTTATCAGCCCGTTTTCTATCGTGAGAAGCTCAGAACCAATATGCGAGGGTTTCATACGAGGACAAGTCACAATGCATCGACTTCAGATGAACAATCAGCCCCGCAGCACTCTTATACTCACGAACTAGCCTAACTTGCAATTTTGTCACAATATGTAGATGTTTTCCTCGCCATATAGTGGAGACTGCCAATTCTGCAGTACTCAATATACTGTCTATGGCAGCGCACACGAGGTTAAACTACGAACACGTAAACAAAACGACAACGCAAACGTTGAGTTGTGCTTTTTGTTTTCGTGTTCGCCGTTTCACTAGCTGTTTGCTGCCATATTCCGTAATATCCTGCCAACTAGCCCACAAGCAATTTTTACTAAAAAAACTGACTACTACATTTGCTAAAAATGCAACAAAAACCAACAGAACGCCCACCCATATACGATGAACAGGTGAGCAGTTGAATACCTAGGTGACATGCCATAGTCTTAAGGACCAGCTATGGCAGAACAGGGTTGGGCCATGTCCAAAATTCCATAGCTGTAAGGCTCGACAGTTAGACGCCCACTTCCGTGCGTGATTGCTTGGTTTGCAAAATAACGTTCACTAACTCTCTCGCTCACTCGATTTCACGTTCTGTACACAAACATAGCACCAAGGCGGCCCTGTACAGCTACGAGTACGACATACCAAGCAAATAAGGACGGAAAGAGGCTGGGTATCTTCCAGAGTCTTCCTGGTTGTACGAGATTCATTTGTCTGTTTCGTTGAAAATGCTGTCAACGACAAGAGGTCGGTAGACCACGCACGTGCTCTTCTGATGGTTCTGTTATCAAAGTGCGTAATTTGTATGGAGTGATTTGTTATGTACTTTCGCTGCAGCAGTCCGTAAAAATAAAGCAACATTCGTGCTTATCACTACGACCACCAGCTCCACACGCAGCACATAATCCGAACAGGGCAAAGAAAGCTTGCATCGTGCTAGCGTATACGCAGCGACTTCAGGATGGTTTGCTTCTTTAGCGACTTCAGGATGGTTATGCACAATTTCACCAGGCGTCTCATCTAATAGCAAGCGAAGCGACGCCACCTTGCCAGCAACAAATTCGGACACGACAATGCCCGAGAAATCGTCCACAGGCCGCATCACACATTATCAGAGCAGTTACTATTGCCGACCGCTGCGCTGAGCTTCTTCAACACATACGCTTACCGAAAACGCGCATGATGATCTTCTTGACAGCCAGAGCCAACGAGCGCTCCTTCGGAGTGACCACCCTACGGGGGAGAAAAATACTATGACGGTGAAAGTACTGGCAGCGTTCTAGAAGTCACAAAACAAGCAAGAAGGCAAGCAACCAAGCAAAGAAGCAAGCAAAACAAAAGAAACAAAATGCCGGTTCCTATTTTCGAATAAATTGAAAACATTGAGAAAGAACTCAAGAATTCGGAAGTTATATTACAAAATGAGCTAAGTCAACCGGAAGGCGACTTCTCTTTCCTTTTTTTTTTTTTGCCTCAGTCGATGTGTCGGTTCTCCTCCGGGCCCCAACAAAAGCTTTGTGTACCATGGTTTTTGCAGCGCCTCCCAGATTAGAGGCATCGCATGCTCTCTGCACTTCAAATGACATTGCACAGATTTCTTGATGGGCTCAGCTTTGACCAAGCAACAATGTCATATGATGATGTCATCATTGCGGGTGGTCTGTTACGCCGCGACGAAGTTATATGGTTATGTCATCGCGTGATTTTTTTTCAATCGCTCGTGTTGACACAGGCGGTCAATTTTCGCAATTTATGAGACATTTAAGGCTTCCTCGCTAATAAGCCGAGTGATGGTATATTGTTGGTCGTGCTGCATCACTGAATATCTTCACTGAAATATCATCACTGAATCGTAGAACTTACTGTTGCGCGATAGGCGAAGAAAGCTTGACGAACTTATCACTATAATATACCTTAGCACAGCGGCAGAGAGCGGCGCCAAGTTGAGGAAGTTTGAGAAGAGCGCCAGGAACAGTCCGAGCGTGAAATAAGGAAGAAGCGTGCAGCCCGTGTTGCACTTCTGGCGGCGACCTTGTACGTTGAAGAAAGTGCCATTGGGCAGCTCCTCTGGTACGTATTGCGTTATGCAACTGCAGTTAGCGTACACCTGTGTGAGGAAGCGAAGGTATGAGCGAGTGCCTCCCACAGGATTGCTTAAATAACACAGCAGCGAAGTTGCGACTAAGTGTCGTAGGTGTTACCGTTAGAAGTGAATGACCTTCCAATTTTGGCCACCTAAACGTGTTAAAACGCAGTCTTTTGATCTGCTACGGGGTGTTCATTTGGGGTGGTTAGCCCACACTAGAACAATTGGGTAACACAGCAAGAAACCAGACAAACAGACCAAGACAGATTAAGCACTGAGTATCAAACAGGTTGTTAGGTCGATAACAGTGACGTATTCAGATTTTTTTGGGGGGGCTGGGGGTGGGGGCCGAGTTAAATTGCTTTTTATGCATGCTCTTGCGTGCGCTTGTATGTGTGCTTTTATATATACATTTTAAAAATTGACCCCTCCCTCTCCCTAGGGGTACTCCAGTGACTGATAAAGCTTTGTCTGTCAGTCTACTCCTTTCCTAACATTGTTATCCAATTATTCTAGCCGGTCTTTTAAAATGTACACGTTTACTTTTTGAAAATGTTCTCTCATCAATCTATTGAGTTACGGTTGCGTACAGTACATGCTACTCGCCAATCTCGTACAGGCAACAATTTCGTACAGGCTACTCAACAATCGACGACATTCGTACTATCAATCAGGTGATAGAGAAATGTTCAGAATACACCTAAGCAGTATACATTTCCTTCATAGATTACGAGAAGGTATTTGGTTCGGTAGAGATATCAGCAGTCATACAGACAATGCAAAATCAGCGTGCCCACGAGGCATACAAAAAATATCCTGTAAGAAATCTACAACGGATCAACTGACACCATAGTACTCCATAAAGAAAGCGACAGAATACCAATAAAGGTGTAAGACAAGAGTATACGATCTCCCCAACGCTATTTACCGCATGCTTACAGGAGGTTTTCATAATCCTAGAATGGGAAGAGTAAGGGATATAGGTCAATGAAGAATACCTTAGTAATATGCTCTTCGACAATGATATAGCATAGCTGAGTAACTCGGGGGACGAATTGCAATCCATGATTACTGAATCAGACAAGGAGAACAGAAAGGTAAGTCTTAAAATTATTCTGCAGAAAAGTAAAGTAACGTACAACAACATCGGAAGAGAACATCCCTTTGATATAAGTAGCAGTGCACTTGAAGTGATAAAAAGTACGTTAGTAACCACGGAACCACGCCATGAGATCGAAATAACTACAAGAATAAAAATAAGGTGGAGTATACACTCGGCAAGCATTCCCAAATTATGAATGGTAGATCGCCACTATTCCTTAAGAGTTGTACGGATGAAAAATCTTGATCTGCCTGCAGTTTGCAAAAATTTTATATAGCTCACCTTCCAAGAAAAACAAAGGTAAATAAAGGAACATTTTCAACCTTTTCAAAGTTACGAATGTGAAGGAAATCGCAATTTTTGGTGCAGATGTTGATCGTATCAAACATATACACCAATTGCAACAAGTCCCAACATTACAACAAGCGTTAAATGTTTTTATCATTAGACTAGGCTAAAAATAGGCCCTATAAAAGTTCTGATGGGGTTCGAAAACACATAGTGTCCTTGGTAGAAGAACATTGTTGATGCGAACATAAACGTGGATACTCTACATCGCGTACTTTGACCCGCATAGAGAATAAGGGGGTGTATGCTTGATCGCACGCCCTTATCTTGCGATGGGGAGGATCCTACGTCTTGGCTAGCGTTTCGGTTTCACCGGAACCATTCTGTTGTAGTTACTGGGTGCACAAAGGTCACAACCTTGGTCAAAGAACATTGTTGATGCGAACATAAACGTGGATACTCTACATTTGTGTTATTGTTAAAGTCAGTATCTTCACGCATTCATCGCAGACATGTAGCGCTTACGTGCATCCTTTCTTTAGTTCATCGATTCTTTTATGAACACGCATGGAGTCGGGCATTCGTTAAGTCCTTACAGGTTTTCCTCCTTTTTTTTTTCACTTCTTGACTTTGGTACTTCTTTGGCATCAACAAAGCGGGTCAATATAGTGTTGCCGACGTACTGACCAGTCATGCACAGGAAAACTTGTACTTGTGCAGGCTGGCTATTACACGCTATAGATAATATTGTTTGAGGTATAAACTGATCAAGTGAAAAGAAACATAGCTTCTTTGATTGATTGATTCGTACCCTCGCTCCACCTTTTGCCAAGCGTGCTTCACAACCAGCCAGACACGGGGAGAAGAACACGGTCCCGTCTACCGAACAGACTGGGTTGTACACGCTGTTGTGGCAGTTGCAGTGCTTGTTGCAGGGAAACACGAAAGGGTCCGAGCCACTGCAGACGTGAAGGGCATGTAAATGAACTTTTGCGTATACATATGGGAGCAATTACAGCAAACTGTGTGGAGGTGCTAACACCCCGATGTAAAGTTGTTTGCGCCTCGGGGTGCACGTGTTTTGCGTATAGGCCGCATTCTGCGGTCACAACTATCGAGCGGTTGATCGCGTTGTGCTCGCGAGCGTTTATCACCACCATCATCATCATGGTTTGTGCGATGGCGCCGGCAGCAATGCCTGGCGGCAGGCCTCGGCAGCGGCGCATAAGTGATAATTGGGAAGCGGCTGTCTTCTGCGTGGGGCGGTTGGCTCAAATGGTTGCCTTTTGCGGTGGGTCTGTCGTGGGCCCTCGTGGTGAGTCAAGCGTTGGCGACGCCGCCTTGTGTTTATTGTGTTGTTGAGAGTTGTGTAACATTGGGTAAGGCTGTTTTAGCGTGTGGATCACAATTTATGTATATTGATTCGGCTGACGATATAGTCGGTCTCAAAGTAGTTAAATAAATGTGTGTAGATTGGACCGTTTCGACCACGTCTACTGTGTCCCTTCACTCCAAGAGCGTGGCGATCTGCACAGCAGGTCCCACAAGTGTATGTCACATCTATAGTGCGCACTCCATCTGTGTGTGGCGCTTGGCCTTAAAGACCAACTCCGGCGATTTTTCGAGGTCACTGAATCTCAATGAAATTCGCTGGGTAAGTTGCTATGCACATTGTAGTCCTTTATGCCAAATCACAGGTTTGAGTGATGCACTGACCATTTGCAAATGAATTTAAAAGATTGCCTCGAAAAGTTCACCTCACTTGCCAGAATTATTGGCCACACTGTCTGTGTGACGTCATGTTTGGCATGTCAACGGAAGTGACGCAGCCGATAGCATCGCTAATTTGGCTGCTACAGCGTTTATTGTGCTTTCCACAAGGCGACAGCTGCGGTGTTCGGCACGGGTACAGCACGGGACTGCTTTCTTCCTTCCTCTGTGGCGTTTGGCCGGTGCTTCGCTGGACTGGCTTCCGCCGTTTTCATATCCCGCGCCGGCGGAACCAGTATACGGCCTCCGGCTCTACCATATAGCACGTCATACGCAGACAGGGCGCTCGGTTGGGTTTCGGTTTCGGTATTGCACATTTTCGCTTATATAAAATTATTTTCGAATTTCCTCATCATTTCAGCAATTGGGCTCGTCACAAGAGTGTCTTAAGAACTTAGAAACACCATAACCTTGACATAGTCAAAAAATCGCCGGAGTTGGCCTTTATGTTGTTAACGGTAGACTGAAGAGATCAAATGTTGCTTAATATGGGCAGACAGGTCACCTTGGTTGATAATAATATCAGTGGTTTTACTTGCCGTAACCTCGTACGACTGTGAGGCAAATCGGAGATCCGGTAATTTAGATCACCTGGTGTGCTTTAACGAGCATTAACTTCGCACAGACCACGGACCCCCTGCGTTTCGCTTCCATCGAAATGCGACCGCCGCGGCCGGTATCGAACCCACGACCTTCGGCAGATTAACCGAGCACCACGGCGGGCTAGGTCTAGTTTGTCCTTGCTATCTTTAAAGCAAGTGAAATTGCGTACTTCTGTTTTGAGCTAATAACGCAGTATTATCTGTACATGAACGCCACTTCATCTTGTGCGCTTTTTTAGAAGGCACCTCAAAGAATAAAAAAACAAGAACACACCACGAATGAAGGAAACAGAACAGCTCGGAATTCGTCAATATGGTTGATTGGGCGAGTTGGTCCTGTCTTGTCCCTGTCTTTCTGTCCGTGTCTAAGTAGTGCGCTCTCATTTTGAAACAGTCGGAATTTGTCATTTCATCGATCGTATTAAGGTTCCTTAGTATAATACTTACTAGAGCATAGTTGTTGAAAATATAGCCGACTTTCTAACAAAGGGGCCCATTTGCAGGTCTACGGCGGCAGGCATTGTTCAAAGAGTAATCCTCCTATCAACAGCTTCAACTTTAATGGTTGCCTGAGCGCTCGTCTTGGCCGGAAAATGTAATAGCAACTCACTCAGCAAACCACTCTGTGGTATTCTGTCATGCTTACTTCAGCATTGCCGGGATGTTGACGGCAAAGCTGGGGTCCGGGCAGTAGCTTCGGAACATGAATATGCACACCCAGGGCACAATGCTGACGATGAGGCACATCTTGATTATGTTTTCGCAGGACATGTTCATGCGCGTCACTAGGTGCCCTCCCAGGATCGTGCCACCACATCCTCCGGTAACGGCGCCGGCACCTTTGAGGAGAATCGAAGGGCCTTCGTTGGTGCCCATAGTTTGATCACAGGCCAACGGGGTAGGCTAGTAACGCGTGAAAATTTCGTGACCACTTCATAGCCCCAAATGGATAAAGTCAACTAAGGCATTAGTTCAACTTAAAAAAAAGTTATTTGTTATTTCTGAAGCGTGGTGACCCAATTGTCACCATTCCTTTATAAAGAGTACGCTGATAACATTCATCTATACATCCATCCATGGTTCCATCGATCCATCCTGAGGGAGGATCGAGAGTACGCGACGTGTAATTATCTATATTCGTTAACAATTAGCTAACTAACAATACAAACAATTAGTTAGCCACTTTTTTCTAATAAACTTTTGCTTTGATGCCAAATAGATCGTATACAAATATTAGCGCTTACTATTTTATGTTCTTTATTCTAATTTTTCTCTTGGGCTTTCGAGAAATTATAAACGATTCGCCACAACACGCCTGGAGTTCCGAATTCAATTCGAGGGCTAAGAGAACTAATCACAATAAAAACGTCAACATGTTGTTGTGCTAAACTCGCTTAACTTACTCGGCAAGATTATCTTCTGAGAGTGATTGGTGTGGCTGGAAATAAACATTAGCATTTCCATATATTCCGCGCACAGGCCGGGTTTACACCATGCGTCGACAAGAACGTTGTTAGAACACCCAAAAACAGCACTTAGTTCAATCAAGCACCCTTGACAGATGTTAGTGAAGTTTAACTCGGCAAACTTACCCAAGTGTACAAATGAAATTGATCTTAAGGATTTTAGATTGTGTCTGAACTTTAAAAGTCTGTCAAAAGCGAAATGCAGTCACTGCAGTGTGCATCGTTTTCTGATTCTGATGAGGGACAGCAGGAGGTATAATTTTCTTGCGACACTTCTCGGTTTTGATCAAATAATAGTAACTTATGTGCAGCGACAGCACAGTTTTTTGACCTGAAACGCACAGAAACCACTCACTCCCTCGGCTGTACAGTTCTATATAGCACATGCGGCTCTGTCAGTCATTAGCAACTCGCTTAACACAGGTACTGAAGGCTAAGATAAAATTACAGAAAAAGCTTTCGATGTGGTATTCGGCACCGGCGCTTACTGCTTCATAATTAAGGTGAATTATCGCAGTGCACTTAAACGCCTCGCTTCATTACCGAAAGACAGGATCAGGTCATTGAAGCAGAAAACCACAAGTGCAACTCATTAACAAAAACGACATCAAAACAAAAATACAAAAGATTCCGGAACTTGCAGTGTTCTCCAAATCGATCCCCAACCCGCCCGCGCAAAACAATTCCAACACGTTTTTTAGGCTGTCTCGGTTATTCTGCAGCACAGATCTACGATGCTAGTTATAACAGAACAGCGGATGGCGACGGATTGTAAGTGGTGGGAACACCATATACGTCGGCGAGAAAATGGTGGAGCTCGGGGTGATTTAGTGCGTCGCTATGCTCGGCATAGGGTTAATGAGGGAAGCCCGCGGAGGAGGACAGCGTGATTACTTACGGCCGCTCGGACCCCAGGGAGAGACATCGGGCGAATGTTAATGCCGCAACACCACTGCATATGGCGACCGATTCTCGTGGGGGGCGAAATTGCCTCGAGACGACCAACTCCGCCGTGGCGATGATCATGGGGACCTTTGCGACCATCTTCTCCGCCACAACGAAGTGTGTAGTCTTGTGCGTAGAAGAACACACCGAAAGAACATATATATAAATATATATAAATATATATATATATATATATATATATATATATATATATATATATATATATATATATATATATATATATATATATATATATATATATATATATATATATAGTATGGGATATGGCACAACGGGAGCGTTGTCAACAAGGATAAATATATTTATTTCCCAACAGTTTCGGGAGGGGACCTCCCTTCGTCAGGGGATGAGTTATATATATATATATATATATATATATATATAATATATATATATATATATATATATATATATATATATATATATATATATATATATATATATATATATATATATCGTTCGTTTTAGAGCCACCATTACCATTACCTCTGTCTCAAATCGCATCTGATAGCCTGCATCATTGAACCCTGCTGAGATATACTCCTTTTTCAATATTTGGCTTTTCTTTCTATATAATTTTTTTTTCAGTCCAAAATTACTTTGTGTTTGAAAAACCATAAGCCTTCTACTTAAGATCCTGCCACCCGGTTTTTTGGCCGATCATCCTTTGTGGGTGTGCGCCAGAGTAACAAGGATCATCATCATCATCATCGTCAACAACAAAATTGCGAAACGATGTTATATACCTATCCGCCAGTGTATAAGATGCACACTGTCTCTTTCTCGAGTACGCACTGCTTTGTCTACAGATATGCAGTTTAAAGCGACGGAATTAAAAGAGAGATGATAAGAAGAAAGTGCGAACGAAAAAGAATTGAGTGAGCAAATTATTGTGCAAATATGTGAATGCTTCTTACAATACAGCGAGTCTCCTGAGCACGAAAGGGTTTAAAAGGTATAAGGGCCATTGATATCGGCTTATCGGTATGCGAAAGGAAATATTTTTACGGGTGAAGCAATTTATTTACAGATAAGAAGAAATGGCGTGGGAAATAAGCAGCGTACTTTTGAGAAAAACCAAGTCCGGTTCACCCAACTACACAGTTCAAGCGCCGGCTGCACTACTCTAATTTTTTCGTGGCAGTTAGTTGGTATTTTTCACGACTACTTCATTTTGCTTGTTTCTACAGCAATCACCTGCCATAATTTGTTCCCGTGTGCTCCTCAGTCAACTCGGCCACACTTTATTGTTTGCTAGCGCATTAGTGAGTTCGCCACGGTAAAGCAACCACTTCTGACAGGGGCGTTGTTTATGAGCTCGTTGTCTTAGCACTGAAAAGATTTTGCTTCGAACTTCAAAGTGACTCTTCCTCGGAAATTTTAGTGTTTCGATTCTGAATCTTCACACTGCCACGCAGCCGATAAGAAACATTTGGTTTCGTGAATCTCCCCTCACCTCACGAATATTCACGCGATCGTGATTTGCCGCAGTTAAGTTCTAAGCGCACGTATCCTATTACGAGCCGATTTCCCACAAAAAAAAAGCATCGGTTAACAACCTCGTTGAAATGCAAGCGAGATGAATCCAAAATTCATTCATGGTTAAAACAAGAACTTGTGGAAGAGCCCGAGAGAGGGCGCATGAACTGCACAACACGACTTCTATGGGTCTGTTTTCTTAATGCTCAGTTGTTCGTAACCATGCAGGAAGTTTCGCCAACCAGCCCTACTTGCTCCCTGAAAGCATGCGCTGAATAGAACAAACGAGAAACTGGGGAACTGATTTGCGTCACACGACACTTACTCATAGGAAACGAATCCCTATTGTATTCGCGTGCGTACACGTAAACAATTCCCACCACGCCACGTTGCTTTATCGACGGCATCGGTGTTTCAAAAGGAAGCCCACTGTGCATGGGTTGCTGGATATTCACGGCATATTCTTCCCAATGTGAAACCGAATTCCGATAAGGCTTTTGAAGATTCTCTCTCAAACGTTGTGTAACGTGTTGCTTTGTCGAGGTTGGCTGCGACGCGAACGGAAACGCAGTGTAGGCGACAAAAAGGCCCGAGCCACGTTAGGGAATTGGAACACACTGATGAACGAACGAGCGGCTTCCGAGCTCATGTTTCGCGCTCTTTCCCCACCTTTATTTCTTTTTTGTTTTATTCACAGGCTTTTATCAAGTATTCAACAATCACCACGACGTGAGTGTCAGTACTGCGGGATTGCTACCGTAAATTCCTGCGTATACCACCAGTACTTGCTTAAAATTTCGGTGCGACATTGTCCTGCTTTACCACTACATTCGTACCGAAAAAAACATTTGTAGGACACATTAATATAGTCTGGTATGACGAAAGCCCGATGCTCATTTCGAGCGTGCAGTCAATCGTAAGCACACTTCGCGCGATCATGGTACGGTGTGCCAAACGTATAGTTGTTGTATGTGCTACCTAAAAGTAGGTATAGCAAATACAGTAACTCAACCTGAGCCACGAGAAGACCACTTGGATTTACGCGGGGGTCATCAGGGAGCAGCCGCAAACGAGTTAGCACTCAATTCGGCCCCAGCATTCTTTCCTCGGGCTCTGCCTACCGGCCCCTCAGAGCACGGCGTTCAACAACCAACCCCGACTATTGCAAACGCACATATATACCGCCCGCAATATCGTCTGCAAAGACAAGCTGTGACTCACCCCAATAAGGGCCTTACAAAAGAAAGAGGAGATCCATCCGCGCAGGTTATAAATTATGTCACATGCCCCTGCATACTCGTCAAAATATACATATAAAATTTTGGCACTTTGTGCAAATTTTGTGCCAGCCGCGCTCACCTCTGTGGTATGGTTCGGTCCTGTCATTACAATAAAAGCATCGCACGAACTACGTGGCAGACATGGGAGGTGTGGGGAAAAGTATTTCCCGGCACACCTCTCGGGGATAAGTGGAGCCTCGCGGGGCGAGCGCGGGTGGTATGCCTCAGTCCAACGCAGTTCTTGAACAGGGACCACACGATCACCAGCAATAACTGCAGCAAACGATACAGTTCCCGCAATAAATGTTTTATCCATTCCCTCTTCGGTTCACGTGGCACGCGCTCCTGTGTTCGCACTAAGTGCGCTAACGAATGTATCTTGGGGGAAACAAATGCTGCGCATAAGTTTTCTTTCTAACAGGTAAGCTTTTCTAGCTCGGCAGACGCCGCTACCTAGAATTATCATTGTAATCAAGCACGGTCTACTTTTCTTTGTTTTTTTTCTTCAGCTAAACAAAGAGAAAGCGAGTAAGTTTTGCGAGGCAGCTCGATTCGAATCCGCGTACTCGCGATCCGAAGGCGGCTGTCTTAAACGCCCGGCTATCCCGAAACGCTGAGAAAAAATAACAGTGAGACAAAATAATAGTATTGTATATAGCAAGGGGGCTGAAAAGGAATGTGTGGGTGAGGAGGCGAAGGTAAAGCATAGAATATACAGAATAAAAAATACAACTGGAGAGAAAAGATGCAGAAACAGAAAGATAGAGAGAATGATAGAAGGAAAGAGGAAGCAAACAAGAAATAAAGAATGAGACGAAGAAATATCTAACAAATATAAACAGAGAAAAAATAAAAAAAGAAACATAAAGAAACATTTAGAAATGAATAGGGATAGAGGAGGCCGATAAATAGAGAGAAGAGAGAGAAAAAAGGAGAGTTAAGAGGATAGAGACAGCTAATGAGAAACAAAGAATGGAGCCTTATAGCGACATATAGAGGAATATAGGTGTTCGGTCGATCGACGACGGGCCTGTGCCAAGTTTTGCAAGACGTGGAGCAAAGTTTCCCCGCTACTCACTCAATTTCATATTTAAATTTCAAGACTACTGCGCTGGATGTCCGACAGTGAACTGTAAAGGCTTATGTTACGTAATCCTTGCATTTGGGAATACTTGCTGCCATACTGAGTCGTATGTGTGAAAAAACCAACCTGCCTACTTAGTAGGGTCTCACGTCTTCCAACCTCTTTATGATCATGTGAGATACCGTAGTTAAGCACTATGCAAATTTCCATGATCCGGGGTTCTTTCACATGCACGTGAATCTAGGCATATGGGCTTCTTTGTTATTCTGCTTCCAGCAGTATGGGGCCTCCGTGGCCGGGATTCAATGCGGGTGTTGATTTCTTTTTCCCGCAAATACAAAGGTGACCCGAATTCTGCCTGCTACACCAGTGAAAATAGCCCGGACTAGAAGAAAGGGCATCTCTTTTCCGAGACGTACGTCACCGAAATCGAAACAAAGTTTGACGACTGGTAACAAAATCCACTGCGTACCAAAAAAAAAAACAGGCAGCCGCTGCTTGTCGCAAATCGGCACGTGTTCGGTGGGTAAACACACGCCACGCGCGCAGGTATAAATCGCCCATTGCCACGGGATGTATGAAGACAACAATGGGTGCGGAAGGAAGGCGCCCATAAACGTCGCTCAGACAAATGGCTGCCACGAATCGCGGTGTCAGCGTTGGATGTCTGCCCGACATCAATCATGATTCTCTTCCGCTGCGGGGCAGCCTTTCTGGCTATGCCAGGGTTATACCGGTGTAGGAAGATGGACGCCTGGGTAGAGGAGGTGTGGAGGAGAGAAGAGAGAGAAGGTGCAAGGGGAGAGGGGGAGAGCAGCTTTTTGTGTGTACCTTGCCAAGGTTATGTTGGTATTGCAGAGCACCTATACAAGCGAGGCACGTGAGTCGACAGGCGTAATATGAGCCTCCTTATCTTGCAGCCCATTGTTCGACGAAGTCTTACAGAGACGCCAGTTTTTAAACCTGCTTAGTGTGGGAGCTATAGTTCTGGTTAAGTAAAATGCGCTATTTCATAATACACAGCATGCATGACTTGGGAGAGTGTTTTGAGACTGGCGCAGGTTAGTCTGAAAAATGAACCATGCCGCGAGGAATAGAACTATGAGAAAGCGATACTTTATGGGAATTGTATTGATGAAACAGTGTGCTCAACTGGGACATTGAACAAACGTGTATGGGAGGCGTTTTTCATTTCTCAGTTTTCTTCAAAGAATTACGCGTTTGTAAAAAGACTATATGTATGCAATAAACAATGCACCAAACTGTAGCCGTGTGCTGGCATTGCACTGATCACAACTGCACAGCATCGCTGAGAAGGAAAGAGATAATAAAAGTCTGTACGCCGCGAAGGGCAGTACACGACAAAATGTACAATTTAAACTTACGATAAAGCATGCCAATATTTGCAGGTCGTCTCCAGTAGTAAACAAAATGTTGAGCTTGCGTTGCGTACACTTCGAACCACTTGTGTGCCCCTCTCAGCTAGACTTCTATCTCGCATGGCTATCGTACTTCGATTGTTTGGTCATTAGGTCAAGCAGGGTGGCTGCTTAGGCCCCTTGGTACTGCATTCTAAAACTAAAACTTTACTAAAAGGGAACACGAAGACTTCGTGTGTGTCTCGAACGTTAAAACACAGGTGGACTTGGTGGTCAAACTATAGAAGTACGCAGTACATGCAATGTAAAAGCGAACAGGCTCAAATTAGGGATGACCCTACAACGTCTTCGTCCGTGCTTTATCTCCTCCCTTCGAAAAGGAGTGCTTCATTGACGTCTGGACCAACACGAACGCACTGGGTCGTTATAACAATTCATATCGACGGGCTTCGTTCGATCCGCGGGAACGCCAGCTTCTCTGGCACGATACGGTGGTCTTGCACAACATCCAGACGTATATTGGTTTCCCGCCAAACATTCCGTGGACCCAATCTCAAGCAGAAGGACAGAGAGAGAGAGAGGGAAAAAGAGGGAGACAAAACTGGAAAAGTAAAGATTGGGAACTCCATATGCTGGCTGTCTACGAAGGACCAGTGCAAGTCCGTCCAGTTCCTATCCGATCAGGGTGATTGCAGCCGATGTCAGCGACAGACTACCGACTGCAGCGCCCCCTTTTTGCTTGCCTTTCCCGTTCTGTCTTGCTTAGCTGGACAGCATTTTTATACCCCCTTGAGGCGATGCCTCGCCGTTCTCCCGACACCGTGGCTTGTCGTCCTGTCCGCGTCATGTCCCCGGCAGCCCGCGCGGCTTTGCAAATGCGTGTCTCAGTGGGACCAGCGGCATAGATGAAGATGCTTACCGCTACGTGACCGCGAGATCGCTCTTGTGGGAACGCGCTCGCTCAGCTCTTGAGTGACAGTCGACACAACCCTCGTGATGGCATTCCTTCTTGCTTTCATACTCTTCTTCGAGTTCGCTTAGTGAGCATGGCTCTACGGGCAAACTTGTGGATGACTGTTGGAGTAGTGAACTTTGTTGCCAGGTAGATGTCGCTTTTCGAAAAAGAACGTTGGAAGCTCTACGATAATTTATCGTCTTTACTGAACGCTCATGTCAGACTGTCCAGGCGACGGTCGGTAAAGTTTGGCGAAAGTATCGTTTCGGCTGTTGACTTTATTCGGATTTACTGTGGGTGACATCCGACTCGTGAACGAAGTCATATGGAGGGAGTTTACTATGACGCTGGCGGATGTTAGTTAAGTGGCCAACATATGGCCACTGTGGGACAATGCCTTCGACTATAGCGAACTCTGAGGGACGAAAACCACGCTACATGAAATCTTCAGTTCATGACTCTGCTGAGCACCGCCTGCGACATTACGCTGAAACTCTGCAGTTCTTGGACTAAATATATAAATATTATTTCAAATCTGGCAGGAAGTTCATACGCTATGATAACTAAATCAACATTAGCACGCCGCTGAAGACGTACAAGTTGAGCGCGGAACCTTCACTGAAGAACTAAAAAATATGAGGTTATCAGGCGTTCAAAATGTGTAAGAACATCAACGAGCTTTTACAGTAAAGAACAAAAGTTCGAAGTGCATGATGGTAATACGTCGCTGGTGCATGTACACGCTCCCGAAAACCCACATAGTTCACTAGCACGGTGTTCAAATCACAAATTAAAAAAGAGAACAAAAGTCCCATGGTTCATACATAAACATTATGAGAGAGAGCTCCGCCGTTCCTACCGCTAACATTGTTGAGTTTTGGACCGGAATCAGGATCCTCGACAAAACTTACCAAGCCGTTACCTTATCTAAAACCATATTAATGAGAGCTAACAGACAACAATGCCCGGGAAAGTATAGGGCATGTTCTTAGAAGCAATTGTAGTGTAAATGTGAAGCAAGAAAAGTGGACGAAAATACAACTTGCCACTGGCACAATCCTGCCAGTGACGAGTAATCTTTTCACCCACTTTTCTTTGTTCCCACTTACATTACAATTTGCTCCTAATAATATCACATATACCTTTACTGGCATTATTGCGTGTTAGTTTTCATTTATGGTGTCTAACACTGAAAACGAGGGCTTAAGTTTACACTTTCCTTTATCTATAACCAGAGACACAAACGCCGACATCTACGGTAAAATGACCTATTCGAAACGCCACTTCTAAAAAAGGCATCTGCGAACTGATGATGCTTTAATCGCCACTGGTCCACCAAAAATGAAGAAGGCGACAGTCAGCGCAACAAATAACCAGCACCGTTAGTGGAGTTGGAACACCCTTCCCCACATGCTTCACCCCTGGCCATTTCTTTTTTCTTTTGTTCTCCGCTAAAGTATACACTCAACCTGCGTTGAGATTATCGGTGGCACTTGCAAAAAATGCTTCCTTTTTTCTTGGTTACAACGCAGTGTTGATACTGAGACGAGGACTCATTTTTTGAACAGATGTTTGTGGTAACCGGCACGCGTTGTGGTGCCGTCCTTCCGCATAATGCACCACGCTCTCTCAGTGGTCTTAACGATGAAGCGTTAAGCTCACTTTTCTCATTTTAACAGGCGATAAGCGACGGTTCATGAAGACACAGTTTCACTTCATTGACATTCTTTTTTTTTCTTAGCTTGTCTGAACATTAAAAAAAGAGATTATACGGAAGAGCAGGTCAACAATTCTCATTGTCATCAAAAATGTCATCATAATGCTACTGATGGCCACCAGTCACGAATGAAAGCGAGAAGTTATTTTCGTGTCACTACAGGCACTAATAAATCTCACCCCGCCGCGGTGGTCTAGTGGCCAAGCTACTCGGCTGCTGACCCACAGGTCGCGGGATAGAATCCCGGCTGCGACGGTTGCATTTTCAGTGGAGGCGAAAATGCTGTAGGCCCGTTTGCTCGGATTCGGGTGCACGTTAAATAACCCCAGGTGGTCGAAGTTTCCGGCACTACGGCGTCTATCATAATCATGTGGTGGTTTTCGGACGTTAAACCCTACATATCAATCAAGAACACATAAAGAATACTAACTGAAGCCTACGAAGCATGTGATCATGGCACAGGGGATAGCATGCCCAGCTTCTCTGATCGTGGACCTAGATATGATGGGTTCGATTCGAATTGAAAGACCTTTTTTTTGTCTTTTGATTGTGCGTATTTTCAACGTCGTTTACGTGATGGAAATACGTCACTAAAGTTTTGGTGGACCGTGGCATAAAACACTATTGAGTTAAAATATATAGTGCAGCGGATTTGAGAAATCGATGGGTTAGTGCAGCTTCCTTAGCAATAAAAGGTACTAGAATACCAGATCATGTCAGGCGAAAAACCAATAAAACATCTCCGGCAGGCCATCAAAACGTTTAATTTTTTTTCTCATACTGTCAGTCTGCATACTTAAACACTATAGAATAAAAGGCTAAGGATTGGGCGTCTGTATCTATTAACTGCGTACTTTCATTCCGTAGAGATATACCAGGCTTTGGGGGGCAAAATAAAGGCCCTAAAGTATTTATACTCGCTTAATCTAGCCGAAAAAGTTCACGTGTGGATCAGCGACAAGGAAGTTGCATTGACTCAGATGGTTGCCACAAAACGCCTGGTTTCTGGCCCATGCCCATTAGTGGGTGAGCGCCATTCATATGTCGTCATCATCATTATCACAAAAAAGGAAAGCCGAATAAGTATTAGCACTGTGTGTACTAAGACTAAAATAAAGCTAGGTCTTATACTTAGCTATAAACATATCACTTTTCTGAGTACCTCAGACCACCAGCACACACTCAGCAACAAGCTCGTTGGTTGGTTAGATGTTTCTTAGGTACTTAGAGCAATCCATCATTTAGAAACGGTCCCGAATCAAATGACACCCTTAATGGAAAAATAATTACCTCGATGAAAGAACAGGTTTACAAATACATAGTTTAAATCGTAACTCATTCATTTTCTAAGCGAACGAAATTCCGGGAAAAAGTATACGTACAACTTTGTCAATAAAGTGACAAAAAAGAAGAAGAAGATCCCTGCATCACCGAAGGCACGCCCACCATAATTGCACACAAAATGGGTAAGTTATACCGCTTAATATTAGCGCATACGAGTGTGTTTTTTTTTCTCGCATGACTTGACGCAACGTCGTACACTTGTCGTAAGATGAGAACGAGAAGATAATACCTCGCTTCAATTGGTGGTGAAATGTACAGAGGTTGTGCTGTTTGGTTCAATAACCAAACAACACACCCTCTGTACATTTCAGCGCTTCCCGTTTAGATGCACTCCCGAACAATATTGTCATGTAGCTCTGACATTGGAAAAGGCAGCAGTGATCGTGTTCGAGACAAAACTCTTCATTCGGCCTAACTTGATCACAGAAAATGATAAGGTACAAGCAACACACGATGTGCACTGGCAGCGGCAAGCTGCATCGAAGACTTAGCAGTTATGGGTGTTAGCGTTGGAGTTAGCACTTGTGTCGTCTTTTCCTCCGTTCCAGTTTCGTTTTCGCTCTGTTCACTGCAGTACTGCTGGTCACGGCGTTTTTTTTTTTTCTAGCATAAAGCTCCACTATTCTTGTTGAGCACTCAAGTTTGTCAGATTCTAAATAACTCGGAAGTGTCCCATGCAGGCACTTAGGCGTGGTTTGCCAAATCAAGTGGCCATACGTGTATCGAACCGGTTACATAAATATATTAAGCAGTGGATATTCAATATAATATTGACGGTAATAGCAATTATCAGCATGTTACAACGCAGTGGCAAACGACGCCAAAAAATTTAACACGCACAAACTAGGTTACCTCGAAGGTACTAAAAATGCAATAGATATAAATAGTTTATCCTCTCTCGCAGCTTTGAGGTGTTGGGTGTAAAGGCTAACACATCGTAATCTGCTTGTAACACCTTCAACTCACCCCTTCTTTTTTAGCACACAATACAATACTCGGCAAAGCATCGTGTTAGTCATACTTGATCCTATATGAAAGCTCATCTCTCTCGAGTAATATCATTTCGATTACTGTGTTGGTATACCGAGTGTACAAAGTCAAGCTCAATGGTTTTTCTAAAAATCAACACTGCGAAGAACGTAAAAATCGCCTTCGCAGCTAATTTATGTAACCAATCTAAGCTAGACAATAATTACCGCTGTCAGCCGCCCCATTAACTAATATTTAATTATGAAATCTTCATTGACTGCATGCCGCAAGCGGGCGTTTTTGAACTAAAAAGTTGAAAGCAGTCGTGTTTTTACACATTTCCACTTGGAAGTATTCATCTGGCACGTCTGTGCTCCAAGATATCCGGCTGCAAAGTTTAATATCAGTTTTCATGATTACGCGTGCAAGGCGGTGAGGGTCAGCGCATTGTTCGTTCTCTATTTGACGAGCAGTCATTGCTTGCTATCGCCAGCTGGTAGTAAAAAAGCAACCATTACTATCTTTGTCTGTGGCTTCCACTCTTTGTCAAATCAAACAACGCGAGCTACTGCTGCGGCACATCGAGGAAGAGCTTCGCTCCAGTACTGGCAGTCTTGCAGGTGTAATGATGCAAACCGCAATTAAACTTTGCAGTGGGGTATTTCGGACCACAGACCTGCTGAAAGGATACTTCCAAGTGTAACTGCGTAGATACACGATCACATCGAACTTTTCAATACAAATATGATCGCCTGCTGTAGTGATTAAAAAGTTTATTATTTAATATATGTGTATTGGGAGGCCGACAGTGTGTAATTATTGCCTCGTTTTCGTGTTCCCCTGGTGGATACATAACTTATCGGCGAAGGTAATTTTCTCGTAATCTCCCAGCACGGATTTTCAATAAAACCATAAGGCTTAATTGTGCATTACCCTGTATATAAAACTTAGTATGCTAACCCTATCGCGTATTATAAAGTTTAGAAATGCAATTCCTGTTTATGTTTAAAAATTTAGTTTTAGAAATGCAATTCTTGTTTATGTTCATGTGTATGACTGCACACTTTCTTTTTTTCTCAGAAGAAGACGACAATTCGTACGACTCGATCGGTAAGTAAAAATAAATAACTTTTACTCATCACAGGAAAACAGCTTAAAATGCGGCCTCTATGATACTGTGAGCAAATTAAATAGGATAATGGCATACTACACTTTGGAATGTCACTCAAGAAAATCTTTCGGTGTGTTACCAATTACAAATATTTTCTTTTAACCTTTACAGAAGAAGACGACGATTCCGACAGCTCCGTAGGTAAACGCTTTCTTTATTATTCTATTATTACCGTTACCACACGCATTAAAACTACCACGAACGTACAGTCATAGCTACATCGTGTATGATTATTACAATCCAATCACTCTGAAAAGAAAACAAAACTGCAGCTTCATTTGCTTGCTTCCCTTCTCCTCTGCAATTATTTATTTGTTTATCTGTGTTTCCTTTTTGATTGTTTGTTAGTTCGTTTGTTTCACTACTTTTTGGGCAATTAAATCTATGTTTTTTTCTTTTTTTGTTTTTTAGATTTGGTTTCGATACTCAAAGTGTAAGTACTGGACAACAGACATTTCAAAATTGACATTCATCGTAACGGGTATCCCCGAGCGTCCACCACACCCCACTTCCTTCCACAACATGCCAGACAATTCCCCCCCCCCCCAAGATAAAAAAACAGGTGTTTTTATTACGTTGCCACGTGCTTTTGCGACTGGAGCACCAGAAACACGAAGGCGTGCTGGTAGAAAACCGTACAGGTGTCCTGAAATTCGTCGCGGGTAACGTCGACAGTCGGAGCTGTATGGTGACAGTAAAGAATACTGCTACTTGGTCCTGCGCGCTCTTAAACAAGGCGCGAACACGAGCGTCATTCCTCATCGGTACGTCACACGTGAAGTGATACAGCAAAAGAAAGTATAGCATCATCCTTAAACACAATAAGCGCGTAGTTCTACGCGTGCAACAAAAATAACAGATGCAGCACATGATAGCGCATCTGCAGTGACCAGCTGCGGAAGACACGTCGCGATGTATGCGGTGGCTCAATCACGACAGATTAGATGGAACGAACAAGTCTGGGGTTTCGATATGTAAATGAGCATATCTTGAATGTCGCGCAAAGAGCTAGAGTTCTGTGGTCGCGCGGTATGGAATGTGATGGCAAAAAAAATGAAGGTTTATCGGCAAAGGCATGACAAAACACGATTAATATATGCCCCATGCTTTATAATCTCACATAACAAAATTGTTTGACATAATCTTTGCCTAAGCTTTGTATAAATCAGCGGTATAACAAAACAAAATTTTTATACACGAATACACGAATTTTATACACTCTTTCACAGAGAGAAATTAACTTTTTATCTTTGAGGTGAACCCCGCACGTTGTGACACAGAATGGTGATGCAGTGTTGTTGACGTCAGAGGATAACAGGTAGTCACGTGTGTTTTGCGTGTCATCATATAGATGTGTCCCCATTACAAAATAAAGATCAGTTGTGTGTCGGCGCTTGTCGTCATCCGTCTTTCTGTGCATCTGTCGAAAATCTGTGCATTTGTCAAAATGTTCAGCGTTGTTTTTTTTTTCTTTACACTATTCACAAACTCGCCCTAGTCTTAAGCTTAGCGAAAAGTTTTTGTTGCTTGTAATGTAAAATGAAATACAAAGCCTAGAAAGCCCGTAAAATGTACTGGTAAGCGTGAGTGCACTCTGAAAAGAATTAATTACTGCAAGTTTCGAAAAGCTGGTTTAGGTTTTTTAATGTAACTTGACCATACAGAGCGGTAGGGACTTCCTGGCACGCGCCCGCGCAAGAAGCCGTGACGTTCACACGGCCGCTTCGCTCCGAGGCTCTGTTAGTAATCACATTAAATGTTTTGGCACCCGACGTCATCGCGACTAGCCACACTGTAACGTGAAGCCTGCAGATTGACCCTACAGCATGGCGTCACGATAGCGTTGACGCCAGTTGGCGCTTCACGCGGAGAATCGACTTTATTATCGAAACGAATATCTTATGTGGCAGCATTTACTGAGCTTAGTCATTTCCCAGAGCCATTTCTATAAACAGGATATCTTTATGGCAGAGTAAGATGACCTCCAAAAGATTGTGTCAAGTCACCTTTTAAGCCTGTTGGAAGAGCTCCTTTACCTCCTCATCTACCTTCCCGTCTTCTGGCAGGAAGACGCCCGAGCAACCCCAGCCAGTCGACAAGACGTGGAGCGCTCTCCTGGTGGGATCCGGAGTGCTGCTGGCCGTGGTCGCAGTCGGGACCCTGTTCTTCCTCACCGCTATGGGTGAGCGCACTCTTGCCACCATAGAGGTTCTTTGCACCGATGGCAATACAGACGTGTGATATCCTTCCAGTGAGGATGTTCGCAATTAAATAAGAAGAGTATACATGAAAAGGGCACCCTTTTGCTCCAAACAGTAGGATCGGCATCTGGCTCGCCTTGCGTTTCATTTTACGAGACGTTTTCACGTTCTTTTCAAGAGTGATGTCGTCGAGACCCGCGATTATTGTTGTAGGACAAAAAGTAGACCCTTCTAACTCACTTTTATATTTACATGTTTATTATTTGTGTGCAACGTATACTCAGGTGATCGTTTTATAACTCGCTCGTAGTCATATTTCCATTCACATAGCCGACATAGAGCATGACTGGAAACACGTGATGCCCTTCGAGCGTTTGGTTATAGAACGAGATTTCGGGAGGAACCGCCACGGTGGTCTTGTGGTTATAGCGCTCAAATGCTAACCCGAAGGTCGCGGGATCGAATCTTGGCCGTGAGGGCCATATTTCGATTGAGGCGAAATGCTACAAGACCGCATATTTAATTTAGGTGCTCGGTTAATAACCTCAGGTTGTCTAAAATTACGGATCCCTCAACTATACGGCGTCTCTCATAATCATATTTTTATTTTTGGACATCACACCTCAGATATTATAAAAAAAAAAGTTCCCAAACACTCGAAATACAAGACAGAAAAAGAAAAAAACCTTGCCTTAGTTCACTGCCCCCCCAAAAAAAATGAAATCCACCCCCTAGTGGCGAGGTAGCAAGCGAAATAGTTAACATAGTGTTGCATGAGTGGGCTTTTGACACGGGGCTTTTGACTTGGGTACTCATAACCATCCGTTCGCCAAGAGAAGATTTCACTTTTTTTTTTGTTTTTTCAAGCAGACGGAAGAATGAAGGTGCGTCTCCCATTGTTTCCTTGCTTCTCAGGTTTTAAAAGCTCGAGCTCTCACGGCGTAAAATCCGGTGCTCTAAGGAGCGGTGGTGGCGGCGGTAACAGAGCTCGCCACAGTGCCACCACCAGTGAGCACAGTGTCAGTGCGACGCAGAGTACGACGAGGGTAAGGCCCGGCTTAACGAGCACTCTATGCCGCGTTATCATCATACACATACCCAGTTTATAATTTTATTCTAGCATGGCCGCCTTACAAGTGAGGATAGGAATACGTAAATCTGTGTAGGGCCTTCGTTTTTTTCGCGCTCCTAAACACCAATAAACGTTTAGACAAGCTGCATGTATGTTAATTAACGCGAAATTCTTAGACGCCTCATCACGCACGAAAAGTGACCATCGGCGTCAAGACGAGTGGTGCAAAAAGAAATGTAAACACGTGATGACGTCATCCTGTGACGTCCTCATGACGTCAAATATCAACAGCTTTGTGACGTCACATGACGCTGTCGCGTGACATCCTGGAGGCCGTGCGTGACATCTGCAGACTACGTGACACCAACGCGTGAAATTCTGGAGGCAGTGCTTGACATGTACGTGATATCTACGCGTGACATCCTGGAGACAATGCGAAACTGCGAAACCACACTGAATGCAGAAAGCTTTAGTGAAAGGAGAGATGGGGGAGGGAATGATCAACAATGCGATAAACTGTGAAGAAAATTATGGAGGTTTTCGCCTTCTAGTCGCCTTACACAAACGCATAAGGAAGCATTTCAGATTTCCGTGTTTCTGCTATAATAAACAGCTCTCTAGTCAATTTTCTTTTCATTCACTTTTTTTTAATCATACCATTTGTTTTGCGCCGTTTGAAAATTCCAAATGAAATGATCAAGTGGCCCCTTACTAATATGATTATTCCAATTCACTGTCACTCTACACGTGTTAATTTGAATTATTTGCGAGACAATGCTGATTGTTACCTTCATCAAACAGTACAACGAACTTCTCGTCGCATTACATTTTTGTCGTTGCATATTAATCTCACTTTCCACTCTGACCGAAAACCTGTCGGATCATATTTATGCCCACTTCTGCTGCATACCTGAAGTGCGCACCCCGTAGTGCAGTGGTGAAAGACAGTGACGTTAAAACAAACGATATAAAAAATACAACGTTTGTATCGTGCACGTGCGACACGCGATGACATTTAAAACGGTTGCACGTAGGTCAGGCACGTCAGCGTGGTGCACGTCACCCGCCACACGGGTGCTGGCCAGCTGGGAAACGACAGCACCTACATCGCGAGCAATGCCAGCGACAGCAGCACGGACTCGACGGATAAAACGAAAGCATGGAGCAAAGAAACGTCAAGTGCCAGTAGTTCGAGAAGTGGCAGGATTACCACTTCGAGCACAGGTGGTGTTCGAAGGCACGGCAATGTGACCACCACCAAGAGGCCATCCTCGGTGCCAACAGCGAGTACGCGTAAGCACATTTTGCCTGTAAAAGCTATAGATTAGCCTGAAGTGTAGTAACCATTAGAGTTCTTCGAGTGAAGAGCTCTCGTACACATAAACAAGAACAGACAATAAATGCCAAGGAAAGTACAGAGGATGTTATTTGCAGTAATTAGAGTATAAATGCGAAGACAATGAAATGGAAGGAAATATCACTTGCCACTTGTTCCTTTCGGCATCTATGAAAGATATGCACGGGCCAGTTTCGAGCAGAAAAAGAAGGCTTTGGTTTATTCGGCGCTTGTCATTAAAGGTGATAAGGGAAAGAGTGGTGCTGGAGAGAGTACACAGTGAGCGTGGCGATAAGTGTCAGCGTCTAGTGAAGTTTGACAGGCTTTGATTGTCACATCGATACGTGTCGAATAACATGTCCGATGCTCTGCCCAAGCTCAGTTGTGAGAGCGTCGGACGCGCTATTCGAAGGTCCCCAGGTTCGGTTCCTGCCAGAGGAAAGTCAACTTTTCGTCCGCTTTACTTTCTTCATATTTATATCTTGACTACGAACATCTTCTACACTTCCCTTTGCTTTCCTGTCTGTTAGTTCTAGTTGGTGTTTTGCCTGGTAAAGAAAAACTAGCCCCTAAAATTCCCTTTCTTTCGTTCTCGTGTACACAGTTTCGTAATTGTACACTGGAGATAAAGAACCCCAGATGGTCAAAATTTCCGGAGCCCTTCACTATACGACATCTCTCATATTCATGTGGTGGTTTTGGGACGTTAAACCCCACATATCAATCATTACACTGGAGAATGGCACAAGTGTTTATGCAAGCTGCAATATATGTCGCTTCAGTCAATATCGGAATGATACGTAGTACATGGATTCGCCCACGCTTCGTTCTATCGGCTCCGTGCAGCGGGCAGCCACTTTGCCGGAATATGAAGGTCATCGAAAGCTAAGCAATCAAACTTCTCTACCTCCAGCTGTTTATGCTGACCAATTGAAATCAGCTGACAAGTTTCGCAACCAGCCTTTTTTTTACGAAACAAACATCAAAAGACAATAAAGAAAGTCACGAGTGCGTTCGAAACCTCAAGCACGAAGACTATAGTGCAATCATTGTACTGCACATTATTTCGCTGGATTTCGTGCCGACTCGTAGTGCTTTCGCGATCTCCGACGACAGCGTAGCTCTGGCCGACTGGACTTTCCCTACGCCATCTCCTGACGCCGACAAGAGCTCTCGTCGAGTGGTGCTCCGTCCTCGGACTCCTGCGACCGTCTACATCTTTCCTATCTTCTCCTTACTTTCGTCGTTCGCTGTCCCTGCGACTCGCTCTCTCCTTCCTCTCTCTCCATCTCTTTACCTTTTAATCCTGTCGTTTTAATCCCTCCTCTGCCCCCCCTCTCCCCTCGTGAGCTACTGTTGAGGTGTCCTCCCCCTGAGAGACAGCTACGGGGCTCACTTTTTTCTTCTTTTCATTTCAAATCACCCCCCCCCCCTCTCCCGGTGCGGACTAAACAATCAGCACCACGATTTTCTCTGCTAAATAACGTAGTAAACCATGCTGGCTGTACTATCTCTACGCATACTGGCATACGTCATCAAGACACGCGATGTGTATCAACCCTCTGCGCATGCGCGTTGCTTCCTTCTGTGAGCTATCGTGACGAATGTGCTTGTGTTGTTGTTTTTTCATTGCTTTCTTTTTTGTGTGAAAATAATGTCGAGCACTTTGTCAATACACGTCGGTACCCGCTGCTAGTCAAGTTGTGCGGTATAGAACGATGCTTACAGCAACGGTGATGCCTTAGCTATTTACACCGGATTCGTAATTTTGTGTCAGATGCACCAATGAGAACAAACTCGACGATTCCTGAAAAACTGAGTTGCAGTTTTCCTTCCGATTCTCACTCAATCTGCAGGAAAGCCGATAACCAAGACTCCTCTTGTGTGCGTGTTCGGCAACCGCATCGACTGGAAGATGCACTTTCCCGACGACGGTCTTTGCGACTTCGTGTTCTACGACTCGCTTTATGGACACCCGGACAACAGGTTCCAGGCCGACGTCTACAACTTCACGGCCGACCTGCGAAGATGGCTGGCCGCCGCCGCGACGTACAACGTCACCGAGGGCGGCCTTGCCGTGACGTCCACGTGAGAAGAACGACTTGTTCGCCACGTAACTTAATGTCCGAAAGCAGGGATAAATTTATGGGCTTGCTTTACTTTGTTAGACGCAGCCTTAATGCAAACGATCAGACAATGAAGTCAAAGAAGGTATAGGGGATGTTGTTTGTAGTCTTTTAACTACATTCTGCTAATTGTAGTATAATTGTGACGGAAGTAAAACAAACGAAAGGACAGATTGTCACCGGCAGGTATCGAACCTGCAACCTTCGAATGACATTTCCGGCACTCCACCAATCGAGCTACGGCGGAGTTCGTCGCCCCGTAAACTTTTTTCTCGGGTGTACCTCTCCATTTAAACCTGAGATTGTTAGTTAACGCCGCTCGTATTCATGACGACGATTGTGATCGCGTTATACCAAGGTTACAGGTTCGGTCTCAGTCACCCGTGGCTTATTGCGGAGCTATAAAACTACCGATACTGTTCTGCAAGTGGCAAAATCACGAAGTTGTTTTTATTCGTAAGTTCTATTTGCCGTTTACGGATCATCCTCTGTAATAGCAGGTCTCGTATCACAATTTCATGGGATCTGTTTTTGAGAACAATTCTTGCCTAAAATCTTTTCCAGCAAACGCATGCCCAGGAATGTAGAACGAAATATGTGCGCATAAGCCTGCAGTGCAGTCTTCCCTTGGGCCAATGTTTCGAGAGCAGCAGATACAAAAGTATATCTTGCGTTGCGCACAAGAAACAACACACAAAAATAAACAAGATATATATATATATATATATATATATATATATATATATATATATATATATATATATATATATATATATATATATATATATATATATATATATAGGATGAATATCTCTCTTTTTGTGTGTGAGATTAACAGTGAAATACTCGTTGTGTGGATACAATTTCTGCACATAATCATTCCAGCATCAAATAACCGTGTGCAGACATAATCTTTGCTTTTCTCGTTCTTCGTTGTGCACGGTTATTCAGGAGCGTGGATCAAGCGCGCAGAGATGTCTCGTCAGCGAAAGGGAAAGCTACAGTGAATAAACTGCGTGCTTCTGGCGCCCACCACTACGGCGTTCTCGACTTCGTCGCTACGAACAAAACAAAGGACCGGGACGTCAAAGCACTGTTCGACCTTTTAAAAGTGCGCATGCACATTCACCTTCCCTTTTCTACTTGCGGTTCAAACTTAGGACAATAAAAAGTATAGAATGTGTTTACACTTATACGCAGGAGTTGAAGAAATTGCTGACCAGCTACCTCTCTAAAAACGAAAGCTTCGACCATCATCTAGCAGTGGGGATAACATACTTCAAGAATGTCAACCAAGAGATTTACAGAAGCATTGAAAAGGCAATAAGGTGATACATCTTTGAACATCGAATTTCACGAATATTGTCATTTTTAGGCACATCGTTCATGTTTTATTAATTTTTTAGTGCACTTTATTCTTCTGCGCTCACACTTCAGTGTATTGACAACATACTTGGGAAGTTACTCAGAAACGTTATTGTTCGAACAGGGGAACCCTAATACAAAGGCATGGTCTACGTTCAGTGGGCCTGTTTATCTTGCCTTCCCTGTACCTCATTGATTTCTAGCAAGCATATTTTTATGTTCGCAAAGTTTTCTAAACGGAAATGATCGAGCCCCTTCTACTTGCAATATCAATCAACGTGTAGCGAGGGGCGCACGATGGCCAATCACAAATGGTGCTCACAAACACGCGAAAAGTCTGCTCTATCATCAGTACGTCGTTCCGCATTGGAACTGTGGCAATTGTCGCGTGTTGCGTGCGTTCGCTCGGTGCTGAGAGCGCACTTTTCACGTCGTCATGGCATTCGCAGTGAGGAGGCGATCCCGCTGCTCATCCTGCGTACGCATCTCGGCAGCAGAGACGACGTGGGCAGCAAACACTGCCGCATTACGGGATCGACGGTATGGGGCAAACCTGACGCCGAACAGCAGCCTAGCATGGTGAGTCGGCGTGTGTGTGGGGGGGGGGGGAAACGGTTAGCTCACGAAAGAGCTCTCGGTCAAGAAAGAAAGAAAGAAAGAAAGAAACAAAGAAAGAAAGAAAGAAAGAAAGAAAGAAAGAAAGAAAGAAAGAAAGAAAGAAAGAAAGAAAGAAAGAAAGAAAGAAAGAAAGAAAGAAAGAAAGAAAGAAAGAAAGACAAGTTGTAAAGGGCTTGCGACTGTTTCGCTCATTCCTGCGGCCATGCCTGTTGCCCACTCGTTACCGCGATCGGGTACTCACGACCTGCACTCTTTGCTCCCGCAGGAAAGTGCGCTCGGCTACGTGCTTCAACGAGGCTCTTCCCTCAGAGAATCCACGCGAGTTCTGCTGTCGATGTCGCTGGCCGGTCGGTGGTACGCTTCTCTCGCGGGAGGCAAGAACAAGAGTGCCTACGCGGTCGGCGCCAAGTGCAAGCCCTTCGAGTTCGCCAGCGGCGTAAATGAACTCGACTCACGCGTAACCGTAAGGCCAAGACGAATACGATTATCCAACCGCAAATGCTGGCATGCAACTAGTGCAACTACGTTCCCAAGTATAAGATAGCGTAACCGTACTCTGTTTATAATATGGTTACGGCAGCGGAGAAGCTAGTAGCGTTTCCGTTATGACGCCCGCTTCACGCTGCTAACGAGTGTTGCAGCACGTCGTCAAGGTTTCGTTTGCCTTTGTATACGTAACAAAGAAAACCTTCATTAGTTTAAACAGATGTTCGCACCAGCTGATTATGGGAGACTATACACTGCCCCGGCAGCCTTATGAATATACAGTGAGGAATGTTTAGGTTGTTTGTTTCCTTTTTCAGGCGTGCACTGAGCAGCACTATGTGGGCCACGTGACAAGAGACGAGCAGCGCGAGGTGATGAGCACGTATGATGAGAACACCGGGCTGGCGTTTGTGTTCGACAGCGAGCACACGCTGTATGCCAAGGCGAGTGGTCGTCACATTGGTCACGTTTTTCGCGCTGACGTCGAGGTTTTGCTGGTACATTCATGAGATTCGCGTCCACGTACACCTGCTACCACGTGATTCTTTGCACTTTCGTAATATTTCCGGGTCGCTGCTCCGCTTTTGGTGAGAAAGGTGGTCTTAATTATCACGATAATACGTTCTCCACAAGCTATGTTTTTATTTGGATCTTTCACTACTTGACTACTAAGTTACTTCACTGCATAATCGCACATCTGCTTCACTGCTCAACTACATACCGCTGAATTACTCCACTGCTTCGTTTCACTACCTTGCTTCACAGCACTGCTCCAGAGCAGTGGTTTACGGCGCTGTTACACACCACTTCTCTACTGCAATATTTTACAACACAGTGCCTCGACATCGCAGAACTGTAGTTCAATAAAGGTAGTGCTCATCTTGCATGGCTCGTTCCCAGCTGCGACTACCAACCGATTGCAAATGGTCTCAAATGGCCGCCGTGTGCTCAGGTTTGGGTGCACGTTAAAGAGCCCCAGGTGGTCGAAATTTCTGGAGGCCTCCACTACGGTGTCTCTCATAATCATATATGGCGGTTTTGGGACGTTAAACCCCACATATCAAGCAATCAATTTGTGTTATGCTAATTTACACGAGGTCGCGCATTAGGTCGTCACACACTCGCTCATTCACTCACTCAAGCAATAAATCAATCAATCAATAATTCAATAAATCTCGTGCAGGTGTGCAAGGCACGGAACGTCCTAAAGAACCTTCGGCCTTTAGGAGTAGCTGTCTTCGACGCCGAGTTCGACGACTGGTCCAACACGTGCACGAGCTGGAACAAGTTTGGCAGCTACACACTCATGCGCGCTGCACGCAAAGCAGTAAACGCTGCCGTCGTGCGCAATACCACGCGCACGTTGGAATGCGCCAAGTTGCCAGCGTGAATCGGCGTCCACCAGCCAATGAAGCCTGCAAGTCTGCTAGTGTCGCCTACTACATTGCACGTGTCTTTGTTTCGTGTTTTGTCTCTTCGCAGTCAAAAAAAATTCAATTTAAACGCAGAGAATCGCTCTCGTTACGGGTCAAATGACATTGCTAGAGCAATTGTAATCGCAAGAAGCGAAAATATTAACGAACCACTGTTCTAATAATGACGTTTTAAATAGACTATGCGAGGCTATATATAGACAAAAAAGAAGCACATTTGGCGATTATCGAGAATAAAGGGTTTCAAGTAGAGTTCAGGCATATATATCTGCCAAGCATCAAATTGTTAGAAGTGCGGACATAGGCACAAAGACCAACGCGCCGCACTGATAATATCGTAGATGTTAGTACGCAGCTTAGAATCGCTGTTCCGAAGTGTACCAAGCTACAAACCTTGATTACCGGACACACGAGAGTTTCGCGGTTTCCAGACACCGTGATATTGCAAGCGAGTGCACGTGTGTGTTGTATTGTTGAATACATTGCGATTGTGGTTTACACGTATCCCAATCCATGTCATGTAATATCTGATATATGTAAGTACATTTGATAGTGTTGATGCGTGCTCCTTCATACATTCCGAATATCGATAACATCATTAACGCACCCGTACCATTTGTGTGCGCCACGTCGAGGTGTATTCCCCTTCACAAGAGGTCAGCTTCTTGAAATTTATCTAGAATTCTATTGTAATACATTTTTTTCTGGAATAAAAAAAATTGAAAACTCTTCACATGCTTCATTATTTACCAGTTACAGACACCAAGTAGTCTAGCAAATTGCATAATACACAACAACAGTATGCTTTTTTATTATTTCAGATCATCATTTTTGATGTGGATCACATGCAGTGCGTATCAATCTCGTATTGTTTAACGCCGGGCAAGCAGTCACATAGCAGATATCTAGCCTTGCAACGTAATGAATGAATCAATGAGTGAATGAATTGTTGATAATATCTTTATCTGTTTAAAGAAGAGGGGGCAGTGGGATAGAGGATGGAGAAGTGGAAATCCTAGAAGTTTGCCTCCAATACTTCCTCGACGCCTTATAGACGAACACCTTGCCTTTATTCTGCCGCTTGGACTGACAAGATACTCTCCTCATCTACTCACCCTTTTTCTTTACATTACCTCATTCTATCAACTTTAATTTCCCTTCTCTATCGCTAAATGGGCCGAGCCATGCCCTCATGACGGCACATATATAGGGACAAGCATCGGATGCTTGCGCCCGGGTTTAAACTGATCGCAAAAAGAAAAATATCTGACGGTGTTCGTACACGCATCAAACCTACACAAAAGCACCAAGGTTAGGGATGTCGCTATAATAAAGATTGTGCTAGAAATTATTTTACATCAGGGGCATCAAACCCTTCTCAGCTATTGGGCCGCAGTCACGAAATTAAGGCTTCTTCAAGGACCGGGACATTCGAAGTAGGTAGAAACGGGGAGAGAGAAGAGTTTGAAAGTTGGGAACAAAATGTCAACTAACGTTTTCTTTTCGATGACGGCCTCTGCTATATCTCTTGCTCTCATATCAGACACATCTGCCGGAAATCTGACATCGGGTTTTGACAAACATATTCATAATGATCTACATAATGGCTGAAAGCTAGACGTTGAGCCTAAAATAGATATTTCGTACCACGGTTATATTTCTTGGGAAATGTTTGAGCCCATACAGTCATATGTGTGCAGCTCATAAACATACCTATTGCCATAGATGTTTAGAATACGATCACAAATGAGGAGGACAAGGAATGTAGCTTTTTGTAATAGAAACTATTCAGAGATATAATGTCAGAAAAGTACTCGTAAAGGTTCCTACAAAAATTGATCCAGAATCGGTGGTTGAAAGAATGACAAGCAAACCGAAAGGATGTTTTAGTGTTTATGAGAAAAAAAAATTTCAAAATCACAATTCAACAAAGTTTAAGACGTTTGTTTTCATTGCTGAGCGCTAAAGTTTTTTTAATAAAGCTTTCAGTAATCATTTTTCAATTTATCATCGAAATATTAAATTAGGAGCTATTGCCCAATCCCCTGAGGTGGATATCAGCCGTAGTGTCGAGGAAACAAGCCAACGAATTCGAACTGATGACGAAGAAAACGAGGAGTCTGCAAACTGTACTCGGACGCAGCCCAACGCTAGAAGAAAAGGCCATTTGAAAATGAGTAAGTTTACAATTAAAGCCGTATTTACGACGTAACTGTACATGTCTAAAAGCCAGGCGCTAATGAGACAAACACGGGAAGAAATTCGTAGCATTGTTGCAGCGCTTGTAAAGTGCGGCTTTGAGTTTGTTGTGTTTGCCCTAGAGTGTAGCTGTTAGCAAGTACAACAAACTTGCTTGGCTGTTTTCGTAAATACGCTTTTTAAATAGCAGGATCCTTCTGATAATCTGCCCACCGCCTCCATTGCGAATACTGCACTTTTTACCCAATAACTATTCAACCAAATACGTAAGTGCAACATTAAACCAACAAAACGCAGCAGGACCAACACAATGGTGTTCGTATAATTGATGCAAAATTCTGGTTAACTCTCGTGCACACTGATATTTCTGTAGCACTAATCTAAGCGCTGCGAAAGAAATAGCATTGGCGGTTTAAAAACGTTAGACTAAAGACTGTATTGTTGCTTGCATAAACACACGTTTGAGCATGTTGAAAATGCAAATAAGTTCTTAGCACACTGAAGGGCAGGGGGAAAATGCGTGTCCGTGTATACACTGGTAGTTATTGTCTTCTATGCTTTGTTGTCGTTTCAGTAAATAAACCAAACGTTGGAAACTAGCACTGCACCGGTGTGACTCTCGCTCCTTTGTCCTTGTTGGTATGCTTCTGCGAAGAACTGTGTCCTTCTGACCAACACAACTGTAGATTTAAACATTGCCCCGCGTCGCTTACTTCTTTTTCTAAATGACCGCGGGGCCACAGTTTTATTATCAGAAGCTTCGTGAACATTGTCTCGAAATCAGTCGTCAAAAATGCGTGTTTTGATCAAATTACACTAGTGACGTGGACAGTCAAGTATCGTCGTGACAAAAGCGTTTAGGGACAGTGGTACCAGCTATAAAATCAAATTTCTTCTAGCGCAATTCTACTGCGTGTAGTTGCTTCAAGGTATTGTATTTTCAGGGCCATCCGATTTAAATCAACCTACACAGAAGCCAAGTGTGTACCATCGAAATGTGCTTTTGCTAACGACATAAAATTATCGAATTCACGGAATCATTAGTGATTATTTACTATGCACGGTGACGCTTATATACTGATATATGAGAGAGAAATAGCTTATTTTTGAAAGAACTGTTGTCCAATGTTCCTGTGTGTAGCCGGGTTTATTCTTCTTGTGAACTCGACTATCACGTACTGTTTTTGACGGGAATAATGTTGCTCGTCTCTTCCTGCAATTTTCGGTCAGCCTTCAACTGTAAGAAAGGCTGCAATTACAGTACCTAGATTATACTGTGCCGCTGCTTTGCTTAACTATGTTAAATCAGGGTATTTGACTTGATGAGTTAGGATCATGCCCACCTCATACATTGTCAGTTGAGCATATGTTTTAATTCTGGGCTCACGTTTGTCTCTACATAGTGTTGTATTGCACGAGGACATAACGAAGTCAATGACAGATGATGAAAACTTTTTCTCTCTTTTTTTTCTCGCTGGACTGATGGCTCTAAACTTCAAATTCTTTTCAAAATGTTTCAGCGGAGCGCTCAGAAATCGCCATCATTACTGGTAAGTATATACTATTGGACAAGTACCTTTAGTGAACAGAGTATTTGAACGCACACAAAGTATAGTTCATGGGAACGTAAGGTAATAGTGAATCGCAATGTGCGTATACACACGCGTGCGTACGTGTGCGTATGAGTCTGGTACTGTCATTTTAGTGCTTTACCTCTCAGCGATATTTTTTTTTAATTTCATCTGCGTAAGAGGAAGAAATTGTAGGCACGCTAAAATTTGCAAATACTCTTCCCCACATACTTCTTATTGAATGCAAAAGATAGCAGACTCAACACTACAGAAATAAATATTAACACATGACAGCGAAAGCAGTATTGATTTTTATTTCCCCTCGTCACTTCATCGCACTTCGGTGCATCTCGTTGCGCTACCATGAGCTTTCAAGAGCCCTGCTTCATTTTTTCATATAATCATTTAATTTCTTCATTAAAAGAGCTTATTGCCTTGCGAATCAACAGCCACAATTTTTTTTTGTTTAAAATCCGCCGAGTAAGGGTGAAGTTACAGCTATTTGTCGTGTACGCTTCAAGTGTTGGACCTCTTCTTTCCTACCAGCGAGCGCTCAGGCAGCTACGAAGAAAGTGGGATCATATTTGGGCAAAAAAATGCGCCCGTTGATCAGCTTGCGCCATGGTCTTGGGCATCTTCTGTACCCCCCCCCCCCTTTTTTTTTGCAAATCCAAACGTGTAGCTTACTTTCACTGTGATCGCGAGGTCGCGGGCATGTGGCGACCTCCTGCGGCGGTCGTTGTAACTATGCAACCCACGATGCTCTAATCAGCCAATGGCTATTGGCTTTGGGTTTATGGCATTAGGTAGGCAGATGAGATTAAGAAGTTTCCAGGTGTAACGTGCAGCACAAAGCACTGGACCGGGATGATAGGCAGAACGTGGGAGAGGACCTTTGCGCTGCATTGGGCGCAGTAAAGATGACGATGATGATGATGATGATGATGATGATGATGATGATGATGATGATGATGATGATGATGATGATGATGATGATGATCTAAACGAGTGGCTCACATCCACTCTGGGGATCATGAACCGACAGGCACTCGCATCATCCTCAACTTTGGAGAAAGAACGCTGAAATTAACATGGCTACGTAAAAAAAAACACATAGGACAAGCGCAAACTTCCAATCGAAGTTTTATTGCCATGAAAGCATCTTAAAGATACTTGCGCGAACATTCAAGAAAGAAAAAAAAAGATTAGTGATAAAAAAAGGAATGATGGTTTAACCATACCAACCTCCTCGTTAGCTGCAGTCGAAATAAGGAGCCACCCCGATTTATACCAGATGCTCATAAAATCATTTATGCGTGCATGCGTGCATACAGTTTCAAGTTGATCTGTGACTTGAAAGATATCAGGCCCTAATCGTACACAAATGTACGTTGAAAACGCGAAGCACCAACGATTAAAATCTTTCTGCATATAAAAGCATAAATATCGCAACATTATTTCCGCAAAACGATTTCTTATATCACTTTTTTTTCTTCGTGTTATATCAACAGACAAGAACACACATATTACTCAAAGTGGTGCTTGATCACATGATGAGAATGTATCCAGTTATGGTATTTTAATTATACACTTCCTGCATTTATCTATGCAAAAATTGCTAGAATACCTTCGTCGTAAAATACGTCTACCTGCATTTGATTTCCAGTGTATAACGATCTTTTCTTCCATCCCTCATCTTTATAAACTACCTTCTTTGAGTACATTACTTGTTAATAAAAGAGGGAATCATTTTTTACAGACTTTAAGAATTCTTTTTTCTTTAATTCCAGGCCGCGTGCTGCGCCATGATGTACGACTCTTGTGTTTCCCGAGGCGTAGACTACCATTCGGCAGCGTTTCCCAACTATACTAAAAAGTGCTTAAGGGCCCCTTTAGGCCATATACCCATGTAACGGAGCCTGCTTGTAATAGTAGCACTTATTTTCCGCAGCGCTTCTGTCCAGAGTTACGCTCGTTAACGTTTCCTCTTCTGCGCTCATCTCTACATTTTTTTTCCGCCTTTACAGGCTCTGCCTCTTCAGTGGAAGATTCTAAGTTCTTTCGAAAAGGTGAGCGCCTGTGCGTATATCGCTTCATAATTAGGCAACTATCACCAAATGAAATTGGTTTACTCAGTCTACATACCATAAATTACCGAGGACTTACAGAGGGGAGGGGACGATACTATATACAAAAAATTAACAAAGTGATAGGCATTATGTGACGTTATGTGACGTTAGCTACGACATTATGTGACGTTAGCGATAAATTACAAATGCATAATAAAACAAAACAAAATCTTGAGTGGAAAGAATTAAATATAATTTTGAAATACGATGTCAGTATAGATTCTAGGCAAATGGGTTTTAATGTCATACTGTACTTTAAATCATTAATCTAACCTATATGTACTCACTGTTCTCATGCATGGCCCCTTTTTTATTTATATTGTAGTTTATTTGCTGGGTCGAATAGAAAAATATCCTTCCGAATGACTTATAAGACGGCTGATTGTTACAATTCAAACTGCATTACATTTAACATGTTTTGTCTGACTCATCGGGAGAAAACAGCAGCTGTAAAACGAAGAAATTGGGTTGAACAGATGCAAACATTTGAAGAATTTTATGATCGCCTCTTTAAGGTTCTGTGTCACTTTTTTTTTCATGTTTTGCCGAATACCTGTACCGCGCGGTCCAATTTCGTCTTGTCATCTCCAGGACAGTAAGTACTGATTCTGCGATTACAGCACATCGTTGAGATTAATACGGCTCAACAGTGCATTAAGAATAGCGTGAATTGAATACATACACTTACTCTAGTGAAATATCCTTAAGAATTCTGTTGAACTTTTATGCGAAAAATGAAGGTTAATATCAGGTGAATACTTACTCCATCAAGAAAGAGAACGTTTCGCTTCTCTATTAATCGGTTTGCGTGCCGGCCCGTCTGCACATAAATAAGGCAAAACTAATTACAAAGAATATATAAATGATGAATACGTTTCAAAAGTAAAACACGCTAGACTATTACTTCTTGGTCGCTAAATTTTTCCGGGCTGTAAAGACTCGTTCCCACCTAAGGCTGGGTAGTAATTGTGGCAAAGCAGCAAAGCGGAGAGCAGAGAAAACCTCCTCTCCAGGCGGAAAAAGCGGGCGGAAATAGGACAGCAAGCCCAATCGCTCCTGAACAGACATAGAGTTTCTCACAATACTTACTAGAGGGAACTCTGGCGCTAGTGTCTAAAATAGTTGCACCAAACGGCGCTTCAGCGAGCATGGGAATGATGGGTAGTACACACATTTGTCTAATATTCGTACTTCTGGCCTGCTTCTGGCTCCGTGTGTGTTCGTGTGGCTTGGTGCTGTTTTTTCACGAAAACATAAATTAGCAAATATTCACTGTTTGAGCTTCATAACCTTATTCTTTTAAGCTTACTATTTCGAATCAAGTTCCTAAGTTTAAAAGGGTTCGTTCTTTCTTTCAAAACAAAACCGTAACCAGTAATAAACAAGGCCGCAAGTACGATTCGCCGCCCACAAGTACGAAGAGTAGGCAAATGTGTGTACTACCCATCATTCCCATGGTCGCTGAATGATCGCAGCGCCGGAGTGCCCTCTAATTAATTTTGGGAAACTCTATGTGAACAGATTTTTCGCCGCCCACCCAAGCTCGCCGCTTTGTAGCAGCCAATGAGAACGCCACGCGGTGGTGGCACTGGTGTATCTTTCAGAAAATCAGTGCCACGTGATGGCTACACGTGCACAATTAGCCCCGAAAATGAACACTGGCGCCGCTGCAGTCGCGGCGAAGTGACGCCACGGCAAGGACTCGCCTTCTCCACCGCCGACGCATGCCGACGGTCGCTTCTTTTCCTTCTTTCGAGCCCGTCGCGTAGTGGTTCTTCGGCGATACGGTATTGATAACTTTTAATTCGAGTAATAGATTGATTGATTGATTTGTGGGGTTTAACGTCCCAAAACCACTATACGATTATGAGAGACGCCGTAGTGGAGGGCTTCGGAAATTTCGACCACCTGGGGTTCCTTAACGTGCACCCAAATCTGAGCACATAGGCCTACAACATTTCCGCCTCCATTGGAAATGCAGCCGCCACAGCCGGGGAGTAATAGATTACTAAAGGCACAGAGTAAAAGTATTTATTGCTGTTAAAAGTTAACTAAGCTGCAGAAAGCATGGATCCACTTTGAAAATGAAGGTGGGGGACAGCGGGACATTAGTTGTTTTCACCACACACATACTCGACGAAATCAATGTTAAGAAAATATTCGTGCTGAATGGGTCTCACTTCATTACAACTTGGCATAAACTACGCAATTAAACATTTGTGTCGAAGTATTACAAATTGAATTATGACGTTTTCAGTTTACTCACAGCACTGCGATTTGCCGTGCAAGTTGTGTCTGCCTCTGCAAATAATCTAGCTCTTTAGACAGAATTCCACTTTGGGATGCAGGAGACTTTAGATGGACCTGTCTTTCATACACAATCACTTATAATTGTGTGGGAAAAGTAGTGTTGCAAACCACAAAATGGTTTCCTGAATTCTGAGACGTCGCTATAATCACATCTCTTGCACATATTTTCTACACAGTCGTCAGGATTACATAGTCGCATGGAGGCGGAAATGTTGTAGGCCCGTGTACTCAGATTCGGGTGCACGTTAAAGAACCCCAGGTGGTCGAAAGCCCTCCACTATGGCGTCTCTCATAATCATATGGTGGTTTTGGGACGCTAAACCCCACAAATCAATCAAGGATTACATAGTCACATACCCTAATTTACGCGAACAGCTGAGTCGATCGACCGCCACGGTTTATCAGCTGTTCGGCTGATAAACGGTAATGTTCACGTAAAAGCACTGATGATAGCAATCGTTTGCCAAACAAACTCCAGAAAGTCGGAATGAACTGTTTCGATGGCGCACTCCACTTCTTATCGCACGTGATAATGAAACGCAATTTGCCTCAATGAAGAAATGATTTATCTCGGACGTCGTGTTCATATACAGATTGATGCTATTCTGTGCTAATCAATCATAGGAAAACGTATTCATCAGGTGGCGCTCTAAACTGGTACTTAAAAGCCTGAGCATCTCTCAACCATATGGTGGTTTTGGGACGTTAACCCCCACATATTAATGATATTACAAGCGTGACAGCACATTTGCTATGATGTTGCACGGATAGACACTATCTGAAATCAGTGGCAGTTTCTGCAACCTCAACTTGTTCTTCTAGTAAAACATAGCACCGAAATTATTGCCAAAAACATGAAGCTAAATAACGTGACGAAATATGAACAAATACACACAAGAAAATCTAACGCAACTGTTTCGGTGGTATTCTCGGGTGAGCGCATTAAAGATATTTTGCGACACACGATACTAACCTAAGCACACGCCCACAGGGGTTAAAAAAAAACGCTACCAGCAGTTACTCCGATGCATATCAGACACCGATTGTGAAATCGGAGCAATCACATCTTTTTTAAAGGAATCGCCCATGAACAACGCATCCTTGAATGCAAGTACGCGGGCGTGTACGTACTAGAAGCGCGGCATGACACAACACACAGCGATTGATTGATTGATTGATTGATTGATTGATTGATTGATTGATTGATTGATTGATTGATTGATTGATTGATTGATTGATTGATTGATTGATTGATTGATTGATATGTGGGGTTTAACGTCCCAAAACCACTATATGATTATGAAAGACGCCGTAGTGGAGGGCTCCGGAAATTTCGACCACCTGGGGTTTTTTAACGTGCACCCAAATCTGAGCACACGGGCCTACAACATTTCCGCCTCCATCGGAAATGCAGCCACCGCAGCCGGGATTCGATCCCGCGACCTGCGGGTCAGCAGCCGAGTACCTTAGCCACTAGACCACCGCGGCGGGGCATGACACACACCGAAGGCGACTCGAACAGGAACTCCATACGTTAGATCCCGAGTGGCCATTTGCGTTGGATAAAATACTAGGCCCATGGCCATCCAAAACAAATGGCAAAGCAATGAAGGTGCTGTGACGCTTCTTCGAAGAAACGAAGATTTGTGACCACTACTTAGCGGACTATAGTTAAAAAAAAGTGAGCGTGGCGACTGCGTGTTTGTTTTGCCCATAGAAGAACTTTTACTCTCACCTATATGTAGGACTGTATATTGTATATATTGCCACGTTCCATTTTCCAAGTTTTGTTATCGCCCCAAAACACCACACGATTCTCAGCGCAAACCGCGCCTGCAGTTTTCGAGAAGGTTCCGTACTGTAGTAGATCATTTCGATAAGATCACGCCGACTGTGCGAACGGTACAGATTGTTCTGGAACATACGCCACCGCCAGCGATAACGCTAGAACATTCGACGGCAAGAGTATAAATACCGACGCGCTTGGCCGCTTGTCAGTTGTTGATCGAAGGCCGACGCTCCGTTCGCCGCTATCAGTCCGAGATTGCTATCTGCGCGAGACTGCTGCTATAATTGGACTTTCCTTTTACCGGGCACAGGTTTGCCCAAATAAACAGTTAAATCCCAACACGAAGTCTCCTGTCTTCTGCCACGCCACGACCCCGTGACAATATGCTATTTTGTTTTCCGTTTTCTTTATTTCCCAAAATCAAGTGGAAGGGGTAGCCGTCGCAAAGCAACGGTGACAAAAACTCCTTCGTTTTTTTTCTATTTCAATAAAAAAGTGCGGTATTATTGCGAGGCACGCTGCAGAGTAATTGTGGTCACCTTGCATTTTTTTAACCTGCTGCACATGCATTGTCTTGCTGTTCACCCCCGTCGGTGGTGGTGGTGGTGAAAACATTTAATAACCATTAAATGGTTACAGAGAGGTGATTGGGTTGGGGCCTTATTGGCCTCCTACCCTCACAGCACTAGGTGGAACCCCTATTCCGGGGCTCCATTGGCAAGCAACGCCGCCCGCGCCCGTTGAACCAGAGGCTCTTGGGCCTTCAAATCTTAACAGTCGAGCATAGCCGCCTCCCAGTCCTCTCTCGTGGGATTGGAGTTGGGGGGGATAGATGGATTAGACTGGCACGCCCAGACCATGTGAAAGGTGTCAGCCACCTCACCACAGAACTGGCACGTGCCATCAAAGGATGAATTGAAATGTTTTAGCACCGCCGGGCACAGTACAGTATTGGTAAACAGTTTTAAAAGGAGGCGCTCGTGAGCGCGATGCAGTCCCTTACAAGGGTCTGGATAGCGCCGGTGCTCCTCCTTGTAGTAATTGGTAATATCTTTGAATGAAAGGGCCGAATTGTCTGATTGCGAGTAGGCTTCCAAAGACAGGGAGATAGCCCGGGAAGAGAGTGCGCGGGCGGCCTGATCGGCCTGTTCGTTACCCCTGAGTCCTTGGTGACCGGGTGCCAAAACCAGATTTCGCAGAGTTGGATTAACGTATCGGCAGCTAGGTTCCAGTATGCGCTGAGCAAGCGGTGAAGCCCACCCTAGCTGATAGTTCCGACAGGCACCTCGTGAGTCGGTGATGATATGTTTAGAAGAAGGATAGGCGAGAGCCAGAGCGATGGCAATCTCCTCCGCGTGTGTTGCGCTGTAGGCTTTGAAAGTAAGCCCGTTTACGGTGTTTGCGTTGTGTATGACTGCGGCAGTATACCACCCCCCATGGTGCGGGCCGGCAACGTCCACGTAGCACACGTGTTCCTCTTGACCAAAGTGTCGCTGCAACGCTTCCGCGCGCGCCTGGCGGCGACCACTGTGGTTTTCTTTGGACATGTTGCGGGGAAGGAGTCGGACCCGGAGGGCGCGTCTCCAAGGTTCTGGCACTCTCACCCTTTCCTCAATATAGTAATCGTGTTTGATGTGTATTCGGTCCAAGAGGCGGCGACCGGAATGGGTCTGTGCAAGGCGCGTGTATTGGTTAACGAGGTGGGCTTCTCGAAGTTCCCGGTAGGTATTCACCACGCCTAGGGCCAGAAGTCTCTGGTTGGACGTGGTGATAGGGAGGTCGAGAGCCCGCTTGATAACTTTACGGTGGATGACCTCGAGTTGATCATCCTCGTGTTTGCGTAGGTGCAAGTAGGCAGTCGAGTAGAGTATTCTACTCGTTACGAAAGCATGGGCAAGCCGCATTGCATCCCTGCTTCGTAATCCGCCCCGCTTGTTGGAGACCCGGCGGACCACCGTGCGAAGTTTGGCTATTTTGGTGTCGGCCTTGCGTCGGTGGTGTATGAAGAGGCCAAGGACGCGGATCTCCTTGGCCTCACGGATCGGTCCCGAGGGAAGACTGATATGGAGCTGAGTTGTGTCCTGAGGGGAGGGACGTACGTGCACATATTTTGACTTAGCCGGGGCACACTGAAGTCCGCAGTAGGTTGCGTAGTCGTCGACTACAGTCGCTGCTGCTTGCAGGCATGACTCCATGCGACCCAGGTTACCTTGCGTGGCCCAGATCGTGATATCATCTGCGTAAAGAGCGTGATGTATCCCTGGTAGAGAAGCCAATTTGGGGGGAAGATGAAGCATGGCTATATTAAATAGGAGGGGAGAGAGGACCGCGCCTTGAGGAGTTCCCCTCGAGCCAATGACGTAAGGCCCATGTTCCTCATCTTGTATGCGTATGTAGGCTTGACGGTCTGTAAGAAACTGTCTAACATAATTGAATGTTTTATAACCACAGTTGGTCTGACTGAGGTGGTCAAGGATTACCTCATGCTTCACGTTGTCGAATGCCCCTTTAAGATCCAAGGCCAGGACTACCTTGTCATTGTGGGGGCATTCAACAGGATCTAATATGTCATGGTGGAGCTGTAGAAGTATATCCTGGGTTGACTTCTGAGGGCGGAATCCAAACATGGTGTCCGCAAAAGTGTGCTGTGTTTCTAGAAACTCGGAGTGTCTGTCGTGCACCATCGTTTCCATCAGCTTGCCGACACAAGACGTGAGAGGGATGGGGCGAAGGTTCTCCACGTCAATAGGTTTACCTGCCTTCGGGATGAAGGTCACGAGAGCTGATTTCCATTCAAGAGGGCGAGGAGTTTCTCCATCCCAAATGCTAACGATGTAGTTGAGGAGCGTGGCGTAGGCTGCGTCGGAAAGATTGGCCAACAGTTTGACCGTAACCTGGTCACGCCCTGGTGCAGTGCCACGCTTCATCTTGCGTAAGGCCGCCTGGAGGTCGTGGAGCTGGGACGGGGTGTCCAACTGCGTGTTCTTTTTGCCTGCGTAGGAGTATGCGGCCGTCCGGGGGTCCTTGGTGGTGCACAGGTATCGGTCCCTGAGCGTGTTTGCCAGCTGTGTTGTCGTTCCTGTAAAGTTGTGCATGACCTTATGTAAGTAACGTTGAGTTTCCGTGCGTGTTTGTGTTGAATCGATGAGAGCGCGAAACAGGCGCCACGTGTTGCGACCAGACATCTGGCGTGCAGCCGTGTTGCACCTGTCCACCCAGTTAGTGTCGGCTAGCTGAGCAGCATATTCCGCAGCTTGCTCCGTGAGTTCTAGGATGCGTTTCTTGGGGCGTCTGTTATGTTTCTGTTTTTTCCATCGTTTGGTGAGGCTGCGGCGGGCCTGCCAAAGATAGAGGAGGTGGTTGTCCACGTCCGTTTGAGTTTCCGTGAGCTGTATCAGCCGTTCGTGTTGTTTCAGTGTAGACGTCAGTGATTTAGACCAGGTGTCGTATCCCGACTGGAGAGGGTCTACAATAGGTAGAGTGGTGCGGAAAGTTGTCAGGTCAGGGATATGAGCTTGTGTAAGTGGGCGCTTTAAAAGACGCATGTACACGGTTGTGTTTAATACACAATGATCACTACCGAGAGTGTCCTGTGTGTTCAGGCAGTCGGCATGGCGTATGTTGCGTGTAATTGTGAGGTCCGGACAAGTATCTCGTTGAACAGAGTTGCCAACACGTGTTGGGCTGGCGGGATCAGTGTGGAGGGTGAGTCCAAGTGTAGAAAGAAGTTCCGCAAGCTTCCTTCCACACGTGTCCTCTCGTGGGTAACCCCATAACCTGCTTGGGGCATTGAAGTCGCCGACGATCAGGAGGGGGTCCCTTCCTGCCACCTGCATAGCTTGTGTGAAAGTTGCGCTGAACGTGACGTTCTTAAGCTTTTGGGGACAGTAAATGTTTAAAATATGAACAGGTGGGTCAGATCGCCTTATAGGCAGCACCGACACCATCGTGTATGGGAAAGGCGGTGTTGTGGGGAGTGTGACTTCCTGGGCGGTATATTGCTTGTGAACAAGTATACATGTCTCCGGGTTGTGTTGAAATGTAGAGTAATTTGTGAGTTTGACGTCCGTGCCGGGTTCCTGAAGGGCAACCACGGTAACGAGGAACTCAAAGGTCTCAAGATAGAGGCGGAAATGAGCCCGCTTCTTGTGGTTCTTGAGACCTCTGCAGTTCCACTGTGTTAGTAACAACGGCTGAGTTGCTCTGGCTCGCGACCTAGGATTGGAGGCCATGTTCGGAGATCGAGGGGGGGGGGGGGGGGTTGTGCGGCCGCCGTGGCAGACAATCTAACCCATCTTCGAGGTAAGCAGCGCAACACCATCACAAACCTAAGCAAAGCGTGTAAGCTGGAGCGCAGACACTGTTGGTGGTTCTACTGAAAAACAATAAAGTTTAGTTTTGCATCGTTTCACCAGAAGCATTATCGATGCTGCTTTCATCATTCATTTTAAGTGTGAGACAAAGAGGTGAACGCTGGCAGCGCAACGGCGTACGAAGCGAGCACGTGTAATGGTGTACGTGCGTCACAGCGAGAGTTGAAGGGTCCGGGCCGTGACGTCATGCAAGCCTCCCACCAGGCGGCGCCACTACAACTTCTCGGGGCTAATAAACACGAGTTGCCCTACCCATAGAGTTTTCTTATATACACTAGAGGGAACTCTGGCGCTAGTGTCTACGGGAGCTGCAACGCACTGCGCTTCAGCGAGCATGGGAACGATGGGTAGTACATGGATTTGTCTAATTTTCGTACTTATGGCCTGCTTTTGGCTTCGTGTGTGTTCGTGTGGCTTGGAGCTGTTTTCTCACGAAACAAAAAATCAGGAAATGTTCAGCGGTTGTGCCTCACCACCTTATTTTTTTAAGCATACCTTTTCAAATCAGGTCACGAAGTTCAAAAGGGTTCGTTCTTTTCTATAAAAAGAAACCGTAACCAGCACTAAACGAAGCCGCAAGTACGATTCGCCACCCGCAAGTACGAAGACTATGCAAATGTGCTTACTACCCATCATCCCCATGGTCGCTGAACGATCGCAGCGCCAGAGTCCCCTCTAGCTAAATTTAGGAAACTCTATGGCCCCACCACCTGGGCCGCACAGCGAGTAAAAGGTGGAGTGCTGTCTGAACCGGCGCGTGCACTCGCCGCCTTGCCGCTTCTAAAAGCCATTTTGCCACACTGCCTATGGTGTGAACGAGCCTCGCATGAACAGCAACAGATAGAACAACACAAAAAAGAAAACCATGATCAACAAACATAGAATAGTGGGGAGGGGTGTGTGAGCGCACAACGAAGTCCTATAGATACCACATTAGCCACAGTATTAATTGGTCGAGACACGTTTTAAACAGTGTGCTATATTGCATTGAAACAGGGAGCGAAGAGAGAAGTCAAGACGCCGCAAACGCTGGCGTTCGGTGTGTTTTCACTTACCTCCCTTGAGTCTGTGTTTGCATCCCTGTGTTTTTACCGTGAATACGCATACTAATTAGGTCAGCTCTCAGTTATTCTAAATTTCGCATTCATATCTTTTGTTTTTTCAGTTTTCTTTCGAGTGACAAACGCGCCTGGAGTTGGTTCATCGTGTGCGGGGTTGTGTTCGCTCTCGCCGTCATCCTGATCATCGGTGGCACATTGACGACCATGCGGCAAAGTTACGGTAACCAGTGCCGAGTACACAACCCTTACATGTTTATAGAGAAGAATGACATGACATGTTTACAGTAAAAGGATATTACTTATGTCCCGCTTAATCAACTCTCTTGTTCGGTACCACACATTGATCATCCTTTCCACGCGGCGTTCAGAGGCCCAAGTTTAAAGGTACAATGCTGCTTGCGCAAGCATGAAAAGCATTGTGTTTTATTTTTGCTACGCATCTGCACACCCGTTTCCCTTTCGTTTCCCACTAGTTGCTTGAAAAGTACACCGCCTCGACAGAATGTAAGCGGCATAATTCGAGACAATCAGTTATCCTTGCAAATAAGCTATCGTATGTATACTAGAATAGCAGAAGTCTTGCCCAAAAACTGCAGCGTTTGTGGCCGCATCTCATGATTACAACACAATAATTTTATCAATTAAGACGTGTATGACAAAACAACTACATCCTAATGGTTCACAATTACAATGCTTCCGCAATGCAGCAACCGCAGTGCAATAACGCATTCTAGAAACATTCTCTTGAGTCGATTTCTTTGGCAGATACGGCGATGAAGACGGATGCGGAGGGTGAGGGTGAGCTTCCCACAGCTTCAGCCGTGCATCTCGAGTCGCACTTCGACAGCACCCCCACAAACGAAACTTTCGGTAAGATAGATGCAAGAGTGGCACCAGTGGTGTTAGCGAAGTGAACATAAAAGCTTTTCAACAATTAAATGGTCTTGATTTTGCTTGCGAGTTCTTCTACTGCGGCAATTTTTCTACTGCGGCAAGTCGAGAGCACGCACTGAAGATCAACTTCAAGGAAAAGATCTAACAAGTTGTCGATATCTTCGGCTTTCATCAAAATGCACTGTTAAGAGAATCTCTCGATGGCGGCTTCGAGAGTCCTCCTAAATACGGGCATCAGCGCAACAAACGCAAAAGTAATGGTCTAGATGTATTTACAGGGTTGTGGTGCATATAATGGTGGTTATGGCTATAATTTGCGAACGCTTAAATGTTTCGCGCTTCAGCAGAACAGCTCACTGATTGTGTCAGTATTTTAAAAGCTTGCATCCTCTGCGAGTTCGAAGAATTGCAGCCAACGTAACTGTCGACTCGACGAACTCGACGATGATGCAAGCTTTATAAATACTGACGAAATTATGGAGCTGAATTGATGGAGCACACGTAATATTTGGGCGTTTTCAAATTGTAGTCGTAACCACCAAAGCCCCAAACTGTCAGATCGCACTGCTAGCACGAAGCCCACTGCTTGCACGTAGCTCTTGGAACACGGTCGCCTATACGTAGAGCTTCTACGTATGCTCGCTGGATTTCGTGCCGACCGACGCAGCTCTGGCCGACTGGGCTGGCCCTACGCCATCTCCTGACGCCGACAAGAGCTCTTGCCAGTGGTGCCCCGTCCTTGGACTCCTGCGACCGTCTCCATCTTTCCTATCTTCTCCTTCTGTCGTTCGCTGTCCCTGCGCCTTGCTCTCTCCTTTCTCTCTCTATATATCTTTACCTTTTATTCCTATCCTTTTAATCTCTTCTTTACCCCCACCCCCCCGTGAGCTACTGCTGAGGTGTCCTCCCCCTGAGAGACAGTTACGGGGCTCACTTTTCTCTTTTCATTTAAAATCACTCCCACCCCCCTTCCTCACTTTATATATACCTTTTTAATCCTATCCTTTTGATCCCTCCTCACACCCATTCCTTGTGAGCTACTGTTGAGGTGTCGCACCTGATGCTGACAGTTACGGGGCTCACTTTTCTCTTCTTTTCCCTTTCAGAACCACATAAGAAAGTGTAGCGCACGTGCGCAGAATTTAGCGGTAACACGATGGTGTCACAAATATACACAATGTCTTTCTTTCGTTTTTTACTGTATTTTTTTTACTTACAGAGTGCACGGCCCTGTCTGCATACTTTAACCTTTCTATCATGTTGGAAATTATAATGCGGTCTAACAACACTGCTTTCACCGCTGCATACCTAGAGGCATTAGCAACAGTGTGAGCCATTTCAAACATAAATGATATGCACAAATATACACGCAGATGGCTCGGAAGCATTGTACACGCCATTCGTGTGCACTGTCGGCCTCTCCCTGGACTTCTTCAACCACGCGGGCCTGTTGCGCGAAGACGGTCTCTGCGACTACTTCATCTTCCACTCGACCTTCGTTCGCGACGCACAGGGCCACGTCGACCTGTGGAACGGCCGCAACTACACGCGCGCCTTCCGCACCTTCTTGGCATTCGCCAAGGTGGCCCGAAAGACGTCCTACGGCGTGGCTGTCACTCACAGGTCTGGACGCTGCTCAACGCATGCTGCATAGTGTTCACCGGCGAAAAAAAAAAAGGGGGGGGGGGGGCTAAAATCAGAATACCTAAAAAATTGCCACTCCGTATTATTTTATAGCGTGCTGTTTTTTTAAGAAACGCATCTTTGTTTCGCACGTTGTACGTAACACATCGTAACTGCACACCGGCTATCACATTCAACGTGTGTACTCTATAGCACGGAAGTTTAATATTCCAGCGTAGGAATACGTGCATCTCATGGGTGCTTCCTGCCGCTGCATAGAACTCCACGATGTTCAGGACGCCAGGCGCAAATTTCTGTTTTCTCCAGGACATGGACAGACGACGGTTACACTCGAAATGTACAGCTTGCTCGACTTTTTTTTTTTACTTTCCTTCAGTGCCTGTAGTAAAAGGGCATCCAAACGTGGCTGCTGAACGACGTGTCGCGACATTATACGCTGTGCAAAATCTGAAAGCGAGCGATTTGATAGAATGCTCGTTTCACCCTTCGTTAGCTCTCTCGTTCGCGCTACATTCAGTTTATTCATGTCGAGTGTCCTGTTCGCCAGATTTTTCAGTCGCCCTTGCCTGCGCAGAAAATCGCGTGACGCGCTGCGGCAGCTGGGCACCCAGGCGGGCGTTCAAGAGTTCACCGCCTACTGGAGCTACGGCATCCACCATCACGGGATTCTGGACCTGGACGAGAATCGTTCCAGTGGCCTCGGGAACGTGCGTCCATCGTTTGCGTTGCTCAAGGTGAGTTCCGCTCATCTGGCATAAGACACAGCGTTGGTAATTAAGAAAAGCTCACGGGGTCCCTCAAGCATTCGCCTAAACCAAATCGAAGGCGAAGGCCTCTTTCTCAGTCGGCGCACTGATCCTCCTTAAGGCTCTTTCACATGCCACGATTGCGGTGAAAAAAAATCGTTGCATTCGATCCAATCGCTCTGTTCGCAACCGCCGCTAATGGCGGTTTCGTTTCACGTGGACCGCCAACGGTCCGCGATTTTCGCTCTGCGACTGGAGCAGCGAGAAGCGTTTTTTGCCGCCGTTCGTTGTGGCAGACACTGTAGAATTTTTCAAATATGTTGTAACGATCTGTGCGTTTTGATATTAAGGTTCCATGAACGGTATAACGAAGAGCACTTGTGTTTCGTCATTTAAGAACACTTCCTAATCTAAATTATTTTAAAACTCACAGCATCGGCCATCATTAAAACAAACACGTCGACGCTATTTCGATGGCTTGGCCTGCCCGGTCCTATTTCTACGGGTCCCGACCAGAAATCGCTCCCGCCGCTGCGATCAAAGCGAAAATTTCCAACATGTTGGAAGCTCGCCGTGGACCGCTGCGGCGGGAGCGAACTGGCCTTTTTTTTTTTCGCTGCGAGCGAATTCGCGGACTGAAAATTGCCACTTTTTGTGTCATGTGAAACGGCCTTAAGTCTCCCTCCGCAAGCTTTCTGCACTAAACGTGGACTTGATCTGCCTCCGGGATCGCATGGCGTTCCAGGCCTTCTGCTCCTCACCTGGTTTCGCTTTGCCTCCGTGCTCACCCCCCTTCCCCTTTGCTTTCAATAACGAAACAACGATGCCACGTGATCATGTCATATTATGTGACGTCAAAGGGACGTCATGCAGACATCATAATGACGTCATCGCGTCATGATTGTTTCCGCATTATTCTTGTCGACGCCGACGCAGCAGACGGTCAATTAATGCATTTGATGAGGCACCTAGGGGTTCCGCGTTAATAATTATTTTACTAGTGGCACGAACGCCACGTAAAACACCTGTTTGTCTTCCACGCACTTGATTTAGCACTTCCAGATTTTCCAAAAACATTCAGAAAATATAAATGAATCGTTCTGGTTGAGATTGATGCATACGATGTCGGGGCGTAAATTCACTTCATTTAGGGCTAATTAACTTTCGAAATTGTTAATTAAATTTTATGGTGTCACTTGAAAGACTAAGAGTAGCCCCGATTATCGCGGCATCACACGCTCCTTCCTAAGTGGCCTGCTGAAACCAAAGGCTACACGACGGTAGACGAACGCCGACGGGTGAGCGCCGCTATACCTGAATAAAGGGTTCGGGTCGCCTCCAATTTTTTTTCTATTGTCCCATTTAATACGCGCGTAAATTGGGAAAAAAATGGTGAGCGACTCTACCACTTGGCGTAAATTTAATTCAGAGAGTTCAGTTTTGTTATCATATATAACAGCTGATAACCAAGTGTTAGTTAGCATTAAAAATTACTAATCACACGTCACTAGCCAAGATAGCCGGTGCTGGCGATTTTTGACAGCGTGCAAGTAAATAGGGTGTAGTTGAAGTCACGTGACATAGCCTCACCCTAAGCTGGACAGTACTGCCTTCAATATCGGCCCGCATCTTCAGTCATCAATCGTCCCATCCTGCAGCAGAATGCGGTGAGGAGAGGATTCAAGAATCTGCGAAAGAATACATTGCTTTAGGCACGAAGAGCCCTAGCGTGTAGATACAAAAAACATATTGTACGGAACCGGCACCCAAACGACGTTTAATATGCACGAGAAAATTAAGATTGGAGCCGTGAAGAATGCCAGATGAAATATGAAATTTCCAACAATCATGAGAACAAGGGATCATCATTATCATACAGAGAAAGCGTATACATCAACAATGCGACACGCACGCACGCACGTACGTACGTACGTACGTATGTATGTATGTATGTATGTATGTATGTATGTATGTATGTATGTATGTATGTATGTATGTATGTATGTATGTATGTATGTATGCATGTATGCATGTATGTATGCCATGGGAAGCGTCTTTGTTGTTTAAAATAGTAGGTATCCTATGTGTGTGTGAACTAAACATTTGATTTATTTGTCACGTACGATTGATGTTTGCGAGTGATTTGAAAGTAGTCTTTCAGTATGTAATCTTAGGTGGCATTTCGCGCAATATTAATTTTTGGGCCTTACCGTTCGTAACCCCCGATATGATTATGAGGAATGTCGTAACGGAGAACGGCGGAGGTTTTAACTATCTGGGATTATTTAACATGCACCTAAACCAAACCACGCGACCTCGTACCATTCTACCTCCATCGAATGTGCGGCCTCCACGGCCAAAATTCAATCCGGTGAACTTCGGGTGAGCAGTCAAGTACCATTGCCACTAGAACACCACGGCGGTTGTGCCCTTCATGTCGTTCGCTAACAATAGCATCTTTCCGAAGTTTTGCTGTCAGTGTGTTCATTTCATTCATGACCTCGCTGTAAGCGCTTGGTCTGATAATCAACTCAGGTTGTTTAGGTGTAGCATTCATCTCTTTCTCGTTCTTATCTCCACAGGCCTTCAAGTACCTACAGCACGCACAAGAAGAAAACGATGGTATTGACACAGCCACACTTCTTCTCGGATGCTCAATCATGCTGCACGAGGACAGTTCACTGCATCATATCCTGATCGATGAGTTACGGTGAGAAAACAAGGGCTTCCTTGTCGCACTCAACCGTGGCCGCTCAATAAAGATTTAGTGACCGTGCCTCAACTTTAAGAAGAGATCGCTCTCACACAGATATGTTTGTCGAATACTGGCACATTAGCACAACGGGATCGGGTAAAACGGAATCGCTTTAACGACGCGTACGGACAGGAAGGTGCAGTTTTACCTAATTTATGACTCTTGCGCCATATTCCAGGTGACGTATCATTGATAAAAAAACCAAAATATATTGGCACAGGTACGCACATCAATTGCCACACAAATTGCTACACTGTATACACTCGAACGTGCGGTGATCACGCGTGCCTCAGGCTTAGCCTCAGGCTAAGTCATATAATGTTTTTTTTTTCACGTGGCAGACGCTTATTTTTTTTTAACTGGGCAAAGGATATTCAATATTTCCTTTCCATACCGCAAAAGATCGCGTTTGTCACTTTCTGGAGAAGAACTTTTCATTAAGCGTTTCTTTAGATCTGTTAAGACAAAGCCTCCTTTCGGTTCCTGCCAGTATCGCACCATGATCAATGGGATCTCCAACGCTGTATATGCAGCTCGTTGTAGGCGTTCTTCGCCCAAACAGCGCCATAGCCACAATATCGTAGCAGTAAATACCACAATGCGAACGTCATAGCCGCCACGCATTCAAACATCGCATAACGGATCATTTCTCTTTTGCCGCAGTTTGGACAACCGCAGGCGCGCACGACAACTTCAAAAGTTTTGTGTCAGTACCACTTCAAGTGCGAACTTGTTAAAAGTTTTTGAAGCGTGTTTTTAGTTGTCTAATTATTATCTATTCTCCATACGACAACCCTGCAACTTCCCCGTGCTGTTGTGGGCTGTGAATGGCACCGAAATTCACCATTAATGCGCGGCTATACTTAGAACCTAAACTTGCAGACTTTCGTTGTTCGTGATAGCCTCGTTAACCCGGTCGCGCAGTGTCCTCCACGTGGACGTCTTAATCATCACCACTCACTTGATGACGTCCGAGGCGATGAACAGGACGGTCGTTCCCCCCACTGCCCTGACGTCTTCGCATGGAGGCCCCCCGCCGGCCATCGTAAGTGTTCAGTTCGGACATGCAAACCAACTGACCATGTGGAACGCATTTCCTTTACCGGGGGGGGGGGGGGGGGGTCGAAGTCATCCAGCAGAACGTTCCCCACGTGCTGCGCCACGAACGTGTTGTATCAAGCAGAAAATGACTGGTGCCATTGTGTGTGTTATGCGACGCACGTTCACCAATATCGTAACTAGCCTATACCCGGTGACCCTTCCAACGCGCATCATGGGATTCGCCAAGCCGTGCCGAGTTACGTAAAACGTACGCGGCGTCAATGCGAGTGGACTCATCGCACAGGTCGAATGGCTTTGATGCAAGTGCCTTTTCAGTGCGGGTCCACTTAGTTACACCAACAATATTCAGTAAGCTTTCCAACCACATGGTCGTGTTTACAAGAAGCGACATTGTGTCGTTCAAAGTGCGTCGCATCACCGTAAAGATGCCTGATTCACCATTTAAGGCATCCTGAGTGGATGAAGCCATCTACAGCGTTAACATGATAAACTGTAAACATACATGTTACAAAAGTATGCAGACACTGAAATAATGACGTGATGCCGTTTCCTCCACTACGATGGCTAATTTACATTCGAGATGGTTTCGAATGCCGTCGCATCAAATTTTTGTGTGTGTGTGTGGCACTACGTGCAAACACTCCTGCAGCTCACTACATGATGATGTGAAATAAAGTGCAGAACATAAGCATCGCATTCACGTACACTTAACGTGGTTCTGACTCGACGCACAACGCATCTGGAGCAACGTCGTACCATGTGTCTTTTCCAATCATTATAAACTTATACCAGCCAGCTGTTTCCCCACAGTCGTAAACCATTCCTCTTTATGTACAGCTGGACGTGGCGCACTACGTGTGGGATTCCGACTACCTGAGCCATCCCACCGCCATCTGCTTCACGCTCACTATGGCGGTGTTGGCCTACGATGTACCCGCGAAAACCCGCGTTGGAGCTGCCTACGACAAGCCACCTGCGCGGGTGCCCATAAAAGAGGTTTGTGTACGCACTCGCTTTCAACGGTGGTTCGCGTTTCGGGACTTATATGCCATTGGTCACTACGGCCATGCGGCCAACTATAACCACCGAAGTGGAAAATTGGGTGAGATGTGGTAGTTGCTAAGCACCATAAAAGAGTTATGAAGTCCAAAGCATCAATTATTGAGGTTATCTCGTCCCATTACTTTGCTATTACACTTTAATAAAACGGGAAACATTATCATGTGCTAGTTTGTCACACGAGGCCACAAGGAACTTCAAGTCAAAGTTCCTCTCTCTCTCTCTCTCTCTCTCTCTCTCTCTCTCTCTCTCTTGAAAGATGTGCAGGTATTCGAACTACCCGCAAGATATCAAGTACGGAAATGGCACAGTGATTAGTCGGTTTTACTCTACGCCGAAGGGCCGTCTTTACCTGTTTGACACAAAGGACAGCTTCCGATATAAGGTATGACGCGTTTTATATGTAGTTTGACGTTAATCTGTGATCTCCACATCAGTTTTCTTGGGTTGTACTTAAATTTTTTGCACACGCACGGCTATTTAAATTACAGTTAATTATTGTTCCCACGTATCTAACTTACAATCTAATGACTGTTGCTCATTCTGGTGTAATGCAGACGTACGTCATGTTTGTCTAATTAGTTCTAATACGTTTATCTGTGCCTTGTTCAGTGGTTTTCACGTTTTGCAGCAATCCATACCATTCTATATTCTTACGCATGAACCAACAGAAGGTTTCTTTGAAAGATTTAGATGCGAAGCAGCTTATGGCCGGGACTTGTCCCTTGTCCGTCGTCGTAGCCATGCTAGTTCCCGGAGCGCCCACTAGATGACTCTGTGGTAGAGCACTCGCTCCACTCCGGTGCGGGCTATGGTATGAGTGGAGATCGCTAGCGGCACTGCGCTGCTCTGTATAATAAAATCCCTCACTCCTCTCTCTCTCTCACACACACACACAGCGTAGAAGTATGAATGACGACATGAGCATTAGTGTGACGGAGGCGAGGGCTCGCAAAGCGATGGTGGGCGCAACCGTGAACGTCAATACGAATATGAATAAAAGCACCTGTTTCCGGAACTTTAAGCCGACCCATGGCTGATTCGCATACTACTCACGGTTCCCTTTACGGAGAAACCTGTGCGGGTTTTTTTTAGGTGGTTCATATTTTTGTGGTGCATATAGCATTTTGTAGTACTTCTCTTAATTACAACAAAGCACGCCATAGACACCACCTTGTACAACAGCCGTCCTCGTTTCGACGTTTCGGGATACTACATTGTCATGTCTTGGACTCACATTTACCAAAAGGGTTCAACTTTATTTGAAGATCGACGCAGCGAGCCGTGGAGAGGTTAGTTGCAGGTGTAACCTTGGAGTGCAAGAAAACAGCTGAGAGCGCCAGGTAACATAAACGGGTGTTAACGACATCTTAGTCGAAACCGAGAATAGATAGGGCTCAGGGCATGTAGCGAGATACCGAGATGACCACTGCGCATTGACAGGGACTGACTGAATATCTAGGAGTAGCCAAGCATGGTAGGTGAAGACAGAAAGTCAGGTGAGCTCATGAGATTAAGAATTTCGCAGGTATAACGTGGGCGCTGCAAGCCCAGGATCGGATTAATTAGAAAAACATGTAAAACGTATTTGCCCTGCAGTGGGCGCAGACAGGCTGATGACGATGGTCACGCCTGAATCCCACGGTCCCATTTTCATTTGCCTGTGTCGACTGGAAGGTGACCGCAACGTTACTTTTCTTCTCAGATTGATTCCCCCTCCCCAGCCCTGAAGGTTCTCCACACTCAGCTCTGCCTCTGAGATCGAAGGCACTGGAAACCTTCTGCAAGTCGAGTGATTTTCGCAGTACCTCCAAGTTCGGTCCACCTTGAGCCAAGGAACGATGTCGTGTGATGGCGTCATGTGACTTTTTTTTTCATTCGTGACACCCTGATGACGTCATCAACTTCATTGCATTAATCGTGCTGGCGCTGATGGTCTCTTTCCGCGTCTGATGAGACATCGAAAGCTTTCTCCTAAATAAGACGCTTTAGGTGCGGCTGCTTATTCTAAACCGGATAAATGTGTCCCTTTTCATGCAAACTCCGTCTCTTCGCCACAGATGTGCACGCTGCGACAAGCGTTTCCCTACTTCGACCACGGCTGGGCCGTCTTCGACGTGGACCTCGCAGACTACGACGGCTCGTGCAACGGCGCTACAAGAAGCTTCGATCGCGTGCACGCCATTCGCGAAACCTTCGACGAGTACCTCACACTCGGACACAGTCGGCCGCCCACGCAATCGTGCTGAAACCGCGCCCTCGTACGTATACTTGCCAAATAAAAAGAAATGGAAGCCTATATCTCAGAAGCTCGTCTACGCCACCAATGCAACGACATTTACCTGGCCAGTGGGCCCGCATTCAGCGTGCTCATTCGTGCCCGTTATTTCAAGTATATACAACGATAATCACCCAAGTCCCCCGCTACTCCGTTCTGCGGGCCTCATGAACATTTCCTTGTTTTGGAGAAATTAACTATAACCCCATCAGTATAGGCGCTAGGCCTTGTTTAAATATAGCATAGTAACGATTGAGAAGCACTGCTAAACAATAAGAACAAAGGAGGTGGACGCAACGTGTGGTGCACAGACGTTGGGTACTGCCCTTTGACAAGCACTTTAGATCTGCTGCAAGTCCACCTAGGTGCTGTATAGCGGTTACGGGGCTCAGTTCCTGGCCTGAAAATCAAGGGTTCGGTCCCGATCACGGCGGTCGCATTTCGACTCCATCGAAATGCCAGAGGCCCATGTACTTTGCGACGTCAGAGCACGTTAGCGAACACCATGCATGTCGAAATTTCCGGAGCCTTCCACCATGTCTCACATATCGTATCATGGTCGTGGCTCGTATAACTTCGGACAATATATATATATATATATATATATATATATATATATATATATATATATATATATATATATATATATATATATATATATATATATATATAAGATAGTTTTTAAATCGGGGCCCCAAAGCCCTTACTTGTGCCCGCTTTGGGTTAAGCGAGCTAAAGAGTTCTCGAATAGAATCTGCGGCGTTTTGAACACTCCCTCTATTTTAGGTCGACGGCCTTGGCCGAGGGCAGTATTTTCACTGCGTGCCATCAGGTTTTTTTTTTCTTGACGCTGATCTTTTGGAGCCGGTTTCGGGACTCCCACTAAATTCGAGATATAGTGTACCCAACGCAAAACCCAAGCCCTGCTCGGGTGTCGCCCATGCGCAGTGGCCCCGACGCTATTTCTTCGGGACCCCAAAGCGATTGGGGTCCCTATTAATGTGCGCTTTTTACAGGAGCTCGCTCGAAGCTGTTCGATGATTCGCTCTGCCTTGTGGATTATCTAAAAAATAGGGTGGCATACAGAGCACTGCGCAGTGCCCGGTAATCCAGAAGCGATTTTCGGGGAGAGCGTGCACGTGAATTCAACCATTTTTCGCGCTTTCTCGGACATCATGGTTACTTAACTAATTAAAATCGAGAGCTGTTACTTATTAACCGGCGGCTACATTTGATCTCCCAGTACTCACGCGTGGGCAAGAGGTGAACACCACCTGCATCCCGATTATAGTTTTCATCGATCAGCATTACGCGCATGTATAGCTAAGCCGCTCTAGCGTCTATGTTAGGTTACGGGTGACTGGCGTCCTTGAGTACGTGTCACGCATGGATTGATTGATTGATTGATTGATTGATTGATTGATTGATTGATCAATCGATCGATTGATTGATTGATTGATCGATTTATTGATTGATATGTGGGCTTTAACGTCCCAAAACCACTATATGATTATGAGAGACGCCGTAGTGGAGGGCTCCGGAAATTTAGACCACCTGGGGTTCTTTAACGTGCACCCAAATCTGAGCACACGGGCCTACAACATTTCCGCCTCCATCGGAAATGCAGCCGCCGCAGCCGGGATTCGAGCCCGCGACCTGCGGGTTAGCAGCTGAGTACCTTAGCCATTAGACCACCGCGGCGGGGCGAGTGTCCCGCATGGGAGGCATTTAGACTGCAAACCCGGCCCGACTACCACAGTGCATGGCCGCTAGACTGAAATGCCGGGTATACTGCACTCTTAGTGAACTATACAAAAGCCACAAAACGTCGAAATTGGAAAAAGCAGAGCAGTAGAGCCAGAGACAGAAGCAGCTAAGACATGGCACTAACAACTGACGTTTATTTCGGAACAACCTTTCTTCCAAGTCCGTACAACGCATGTGCAGATAACGAACCAAAAAAAAAAACGCCCGGCAATCTAATCTTGGTAAATCACCTTTGTGCTAAAAACAAACATACTTTCTTGATTAGATAAACTGAGGCTGCGCTAACACATTTGTTAGGACCAAGTTTCCAGATATGAAATGCCTCAATAATCTCCTGTTCACGCTGCGTCTTAGCCGCACCGAAAACTGTAACCTTATCGCAGAGGGGCGTGCAACCATTTTGACGTTTTGTGACTTTTTGTAATTTACTAAGTATGTGCCAACTTGATTTGTGGGGTTTAACGTCCCAAAACCACCATATGATTATGAGGGACGCAAGTACCAACTTGTCCAACAAGCAACCCTTCTAATACTATACAGCCTGTAACATATAGTTTTTCTGGTTTAACGTCCCAAAACCCCGATATGATCATAAGACGACGTAGTGGAGGGCTCCGGTAATTTTGACAACCTGGGATTCTTTAACGCACATCTAAATCAAAGTTTACGGACCTCTTGCATTTCACCTCAGCCTAAATGCGGCCACTGAGGCCGCGGGATTTGGCCCAGCTGCTTCCAAGTCACAATTGGAGCGCCATGCCCACAGACCACCGCGATGACGTCAGAAATTTTAGGGGCGAAGCTCCTTATGGCGTGGCTTGGGCGTCCCTCGTATTTAACCACCAGTGGCACATACCCGAAATAGGTATAACACTTGACCTCCAAGGTGGTGCCAGTGAGAGATTTCTTCTGTGCGTTGTTTAACAATGAAAAATAGTGCACAATGTACATGCCAATGGCTGCTAATGGGGAATGAGAGACATGAGCATTCGGCTTTTAGTCAACGCGCACGCTGCAATCCCCATTAGCAGCCATTGGCATGTACATTGAGCACTATCGGACAAGAAAGGGATGCTACATTATACTCGCTGGGTGTAACCTCCTTAGCTTTAGAAAGGTTTAGCGAGCGTTGAGCCGCAGTGCCATGAATACAATGAACTTGTATATACCATGAATGAACTCAAGGTGGTTAAAAATGAGAAGTAGATACGAAGCGCAAGCCGTAAGAAAGTAAAAGTCGAATTCTCCTGTCTCTCATTTCTCATTAGCAGCCATTGGCATGTAAATTGAGCCCTATCTGACAGGGAAAGGTTGCTACGTTATACTCGCTGGGCGTAACCTCCTTGGTTTTCGAAAGGTTTAGCGAGCGTTTGGTCGCAGTGCCATGAATACAGAGAACTAGAATATACCATGAACTCGAGGTGGTTAAAGGTGGGAAGTGGACCCAAAGCGCAGGCCGTAAGAAAGTGTGCGTGTGCCACCTCTCGTTTAGTCCTTGGAATGTCCGCTGGATGGCAGTGCTTCTATATGGAGAATATATGATAAAAAGATGCGAGATGGTGGGACTTGGAGTGTTGAATAGATGAACAAACGGACACACAAACAGATGCATGGATGGACGCATGAATGGACGCAGGGGCGGATGCATGAAAGAACGCAGGGACGGGCGCACAAACAGACGCATGGACGGTCACACAGACGGACACATGGACGGACGAATGCTTCACCCCACTCTCCATCATTCACTCCGTGGATATGCTGCCATTTTTTTATAATCCCAGCAGCACGCGTTTACAGTGATAGGCCTTTTTGCGCGTATGAAAATGGAAATGTTGAAAAGCATGTCGGTTCGTTCCTCGGCATTCAAGAACTGAAGCGCAGCGATCGACTGAAGTAAAGCTATGGGTCAGAGTTATTTTGGGGAGCTACGCTCGGTTGCAGTACAATGCCGCATAAGCTTAAAACAGCATAAGGCGACCAGATAGGCCAATGTGCAGATAATGTTAGTCTGCGACGCGACCAGACTTTTGAACCCCACCTGTACAACCGGCTCTAAATGAGCATGAAGCGGAGCCGTGCCGTAGGTTGACCTGCAGTTAAACCCGCGACAGCTGCAATATACGAGTAACTGATGAAAAAACACGGGACTGCGCTGTCCGGTGGACTCTGCTCGATGTCTAGCGAAATGCCCCAATATGTACATTGTACGTATTAAGAGAAATAAAAGGCGGTTCTTGGAAGCGGCGGCAAAGTATGTATACTTTCCATCACATAGGAGGAGTATTTTTAGAGGTTGTGCGAACAGGAATGATTATGATGATGATGATGATGATGATGACAACGACGACGACGACGATGATGATTACGATGATGATGATGATGATGATGATGATGATGATGATGATGATGATGATGATGATGATCATGATGATGATCTAAACGAATAGCTCACACCCACTCTGGGGATCATGAACCGGCAGGCGCTCACATCATCCTCAACTTCGGAGAAAGAACGCTGAAAATAAACATGGCTACGTAAAAAACACATAGGACAAGCGCAAACTTCCAATCGAAATTTTATGGCCATAAAAGCATCTTACAGATACTTGCACGAACATTCAAGAAGAAAAATAGATTAGTGATAAAATAAAGGAATAAATGAATGAGGGTTTAACCACACTAACCTCCTCTTTAGCTGCACTCGAAATAAGGAGCCACCACGCTTTATACCAGATGCTCGTAAAATCATTTATGTGTGCATGCGTGCGTACAGTTTCGAGTTAATCTGAGACTTGAAAGATATCGGGCCGTAATCGTACACAAATGTATGTTGAAAACGCAAATCACCAGCGATTACATTCTTTCTGCATATAAACGCATAAATATCATGACTTTATTTCCGCAAAATGATTCATTATATCACAATTTTTTGTTCGTGTTATATCAGCAAACGAGAACATCCATATTACTCAAATTGGTGCTTGATCACGTAATGAGAATGTATCCAGTTATGGTATTCTAATTATACAGTTCCTCCTTTATCTATGCAAAAATTGCCAGAATACCTTCGTCGTAAAACACGTCTACCTGCATTTGATTTTCAGTTTATAATGATATTTTCTCCCATCCCTCCTCATCTTCATAAACTACTTTCTTTGTGTAACATAAAGCACCAGCGTTGGCATTTGACATGAGATGCGAAATAAATGGTTTTTGTCAGTTTCTGTAAATAAATTATACGCTTCGGTTGAATCACTGCTGATCCTTTTGAAGCATTTTCAGCGCATTAAGCAGTTGGAGCGGATACCAACGCGTGTGCCAGTGGCATATACTTATTCTGCAAGATGGACGACGCAGCGTGATTTATTAGCAACAATGTAAGAAAATATGGAGCACTTAATAACCAACCAAATTAATCCCAAATTCAGTAAATACAGCCCTTATTGCACCAAAGGAAAATATGATGTGCAATTATAGGTTATGGTTAATAACATGGCAAAAGATGTAGAAGAAGACGGACCCAGAGCGAGAACAAGAACGCTCACAATAAGAAGACTCCGAGGATGCCCCGAGGTGTGCTCAGTTTTCTGTTTAAGAACCTTTCGAAGGTCTTAGTAACGTCCGAAAACTCCCCTAGGCAGGGCGCGGCATGGAGAGTCTCTTGATGTTCTTCTAGGCAGCAGCGTTAGCACCATTCCCGTCCGACCTGTGCCCTTGTGTATTGGATCATTCCGGTTCAAGAATCCTAAGACGATTCAGAAGCAAGCCTCGAGTCGTAATTTCTCATTATCGCCACATCACCGATGTGCGACCGTTCGGCCGCGGAGGTATCGCGCGCGTATCATCAGAAAGAGATTGTGTAGCGGAACTATACTGGAGCACTCGTCATTTACGTCCATCTCGGGCAATGCATACTGTATGTTCCACCTCACCTAGCATGCACTGAAGCCTTGTAAGTACTTTCAACTGGCTCACAGCTAAGTCCGCACGAAACATTTGAAATGGCCAGAGAAGTAGCTGTCTACTATAGTGCAATCGCATTGTAGACAATGTAAGGGTATACCAGCGGAGTCGGTCATTGAAACTTTCGCCAAAACATCGTGCTTACCTAAAATAAAAGCTTCATCACTAATCTTCAGAGTTGAATTCTTAGAATTACGTACCTTACAACGTCAAAAAATTTGGTGTTTGGCTGTGGTGTTGGCATGGTGTAAATCTAAAATACAGTGTTGCACGTGCGGTGATGATCCCACACATACTGATAGTAGTATACTGCCCAATAGAAGTGTTGCCACTGTGATGGTGCTCATAGAATGGCCTATTCTGGTTGTCCCGTTCACTTACGAGAAAAGCAACCGCTTGAAGTAACGAACAAGAGACGGTGTTCTAAAGAAGCGATTTCAAACCGCAAGAAAAGAACCCTTAGCTATAGTGGTATTACCGCTCGGAAGAACACCACGACAAATGCTAGTCTTCTACAAACAGTTGAGGCCAGAGTGTAAAAGTCAATGTCGAAAGCAAGGGATAGGTCATTCTCAAGCATACTTTCCTACAAGGTTTAACTAGGCGGAACATTTTTTTCTATTGCTCTAAGGCGAGGGTTTACAGGGGATCGGATGCGTTTTTGGGCTCGAGAGTCAATTTCGACGACGGTAATAACATTCGGATCGAGAGTGTGGAGACGACCGTCATTCCCTGTAGACATGGTAGCATCCCAGATGTCTTCTCAAGGTGGTAGCACACCTTCAATCATTCTAACACCTGCTTCCTGCTGAGTTTGCATCACAGAACTTTTTTGTGAAGGTGCTGTTGAATTGTTTATTTAAGGAGTCAAATGAGTGCTCATGATGTGGCACACGCATTTTAAAAAACACTGAGTCCTTGAGGTTCCTGGTGATTTTGCTGCGAAATTGTGCAATTTTTTTTTCGGCTTCCAAAGATTTATACTGTCTCATTGCTGACAAAAATCCAGATATAATCTATTACAAGAAACTGGGCCAGTGTCCGATTAATTTTACCATAAAAAGCTTATCAATATTTTCGCCCTAACCAGCAATCAAGATGGTGTGGATCACTTGCAGGAGTTCTAACCAGATTTTGCCACAGCACTGAAGCTTCTATCTTCGGAGTATGCGATTCTAACAATATAACGGTGCCCTCCTTCACGTAGAACACTGTACATTGTACATGTCTATTATTCATCAGGAGTTCAGCACACAAACCCTCTGGATAGTACCGTCTCTACTAGTAGTAGTTATGTCCTGTTGGCGGGTGACCTTAACTCCCATCATGTGACATGGGGCTTACGGACAGACTCGTGCAGAACTAGGTTGTGGGATATGCCTCAGGGAAACTGTCTCATTTGTCAAGACATGTCTCCGTACATTTGTCAGAGCATCAGATGCTGCTTTTCTATAGACTTTTTCCGGGACCAAGCCTTAGTACCTCCTCTTTGTTGACCGTCAGTTATGCTACAATAAATAGTCACATTCCGGTGTTATTTGACGTTATATGCGCTGCAAAATACAAAATTTCTAAAGGGCTCGCCATACGGCTGTCGCAACAATTAAATGTGGCTCGACACAACCAGCTGTTGTGGATTTGCGTAATCATGCTTACGGTGGTGTATCAGGTTAGAGGCGTCTTCGGGACGCGTTACGCTGGATAAAATAACGTACCTAGCGTACTGAGGGCAAACTGCGGGCATTTATTTAGTGGCGACCGAATGTTCATTCATCATCACATCGTTTATTTTGTTGTTAAGGACCACTATAGTAGCCAATGTGTTTTTTTTCTTTCTCTCCTCTTCACTATCCTTCATGAAGGCTCCTCATAGCCAGTTGCGTTTCTTAAAACACTTGACAAGATCAGCACGCCGCATTGAGCCAGTCACGATTCGGAGCTTTTTGACTACGCAGTCGAAAACGCACAACATGAAACGAAATCATTTGGTCACGCATGACAGCCACGTGAGAAAGGCAGAAAGGGCGTGTGACAGACAGTACGACAAAGCGGCGCACGAGACAACTCATCGGGTCAGTCGAGAGCTTATTTTCTCGTGATGGCACGTGAGCAGACTGCTGGTCACGTCACGAATAGTGCCGAATAGACGGCATACGCCACAAGAGAATAGCTCGGGCTCTTCGTGTTTTCAAAGGTTGTTCGGAGGCCCTTCGAGCCGAGCTGCGTTAAGTGGGACGAGAGACGCAGAGATGACAAATACGACTCGTCTACACTCTGATAAAAAATATCTATAAAAAAAGTCAGAACCGCGACTATTTTTAAGCACTGCACCCTGTCAGGTAGCACCCTAAATCGAACCTAACACGACAATCGTCGTTTTGATTTGTAAAAAGAAAAAAACGGCACCTTCACAGTTAAAATATCACGAAAGACGAAGCAAATAAAAAACCTGCGCCGCATTTCACCGAGAGGAACTTTCGTGGTTTCCGAAGTATAGCATGTAGTGAGATAGATCAGCATTGATACGCCATTTCATTACATTGTTGCATGTGCGGATAGCGAAGACTATAGTCAGTGCCAGGGGCGTAGGCAGACGTATTTTCCGAGAGGTGGGGGGGGGGGGGGTAACCATACCTTATGTGTGTTCGTGCGCGCGTTTTTAGTTCGACTCTATATATACGCAAGCAAAATTGAACATTTGCTTGTATATGTATATTGCGCAAAATCGAAAGATACGCGCTCTCTACTCGAAACTGGTAGAGGCAAACTGAACGAAATATAGGCAATGGTAGTGTAGTGCTATACGACATTCCCCCTTTCAGAGAATTGAAAGGGCGGATGGCAGCGGTGGACACTACCAGTCGAGCGCCTGTGATCGCGTTCTTATCATATCTATATTAGTCACCAATGCATGACGACAAGCTTCGGAAATCTGAATTAATGGAATGGCTGTAGCGAAATACCGGGAACAAGTGGAGTTACAGTGTAGCTAGACGGTAGCCTCTTTATTTCTAGCTTGGCCAGAAGTTTTACTAGCTGAATAATCACAAAGCCAGTGGGTTTACACATTGAGTTTCAAGACATTATATAGTTAAGTGAAAGCGGCTAATCCCGACCAGCATTTAGGATATACTGTTGCACGACCGCTCTAGCCACGGCTTATCATGTCGAGTGTATAATAAACAAGTAATTTCCACTTCATGGCACGACTATATGCTTTACTATATCTCGCGATCGCATTACATAGAAGCTCTGACTAAGCCTATCAGAACGCGAGTTTTTTATTTGTTTTTTTTCTGCACTTTTTTATGCTTCACCAACATGCAATATGTAAGGTTCACCTCATTGCACAACTGTATTATGCCGAAGCTTGCTTTAGAAACCAAATATTAAGTCGAGTAAATAAGATCATTGACAAATATCGTGCTTTGCGACGGCGATTTGATAGTTGCTATTCGTGAGGATTTACGGAATCTTAACGCTCTCATTCTCCAATTTTTGTAGGTGCGGAAGGCTATAACCGCGGCTTTAGGGAAGGCAGTTTTGAAGGCCCTTTGCCAAGCGACGACTATTATTCCGGTAAGTGCAGTTTCGTATTTCGTAACAAAAAAAAATCGACTTCGGTAATTTAAAAGAAGCGATGAGTTCATTTTCGCAATTCGTATTAGTGAGAAATTGTGTTGTTCCAGTGAACATATTACAATATTTCACTGCCTCTCATGCCACGATGCGGTCCTTCAGAATTTTTCGAGCAACCTTACTGAGTTATTTTGTACGATCTTTCAGACCCATACAATCTCGGTATCGGACCCCACCCAAGTAAGCACGTGTGCCTTGCTTGTTCATATATATTGACACTCTCGACGGTTTTTTCCATGGCCATCACGTCATATATATATATATATATATATATATATATATATATATATATATATATATTTATTTATTTATTTATTTATTGAGATCTAGCAGACAATAATGCCAATGAATGTATAGGGGAAGGTATTAGATCAAATTGTAATGTAAATATGAAGAAAAGTGGGTGAAAAATAACTTGCCGTGGGCAGGTTCCGAACCTACGAGTTCGGATCGCAGGCTCCAGAGTCTCTCCTCGTCAAAAAAAAAAAATAATCGTCATCTATATTGCGTTCCATCCTTGCGCTATCGTCTCGCGCCCGGCACATTCCGGTGACGATCGACACGCCCATTATCAGGGTTACATTGCATTCTCGATAGAAAAGTGGCCAGCGCCGAGTCTTCAAGAAAGGCACGCCATCAGGCACGCAAGCCTGATGACGATTATTGTTGTGGGACAAAAAGACACCCTTTTTACTCGATATTTTTTTAGAGTGTAACTATGGCGTCCTCCTCTTCAGTCGTCTGCTCCACATCATAAACTTGACTAACGTGCTTTACGCCTTTTGTTCGATTCGCTTCTCGTAAGTACTTGTCCAGCTCAGAGATTTAGTGAACCCGCACTGCAGGCAGTGCATTGTTAGGTGCCTTGAACGCAGCGCACGCTCTCTGCACGAGCACGTAAGCGAGCGGCAGCGTATTGGAGCAAAGGGAAAACGCGCCATCTACATCCCCGATTTCTACTTTTTTTACCACAGATGGCGCTGCTTGTCCAAAGTCGTAGCGCCACCATGCGTTGCTTTGGCTTCCTATTCTGTCGCGCGGCGATCCATAGCAGGCGGGCGTTCTGAACAGGTTCACGCACTCGCCACTTCGAAAAAACAGCTTGGCCGCTTTGACGCGCCACCGTCAGTGTGAATGAGCCTTTAAGGCTCATTTACACGAGCCTTTACTGAGGATTATCACCAGCCATCCTTGAATTCGTGGCACGAAGCGTTCGACCATAATTCCACCCTCACATATATACTGCCGAAAGCTATATGGACATCTTTTACAGCTGGCGCTACGTGTATCTCTGGGCTGCTTGAGCGTCGTGGAGGCCAACGGTAGAGGCTTCTCAATTTACCCGCATGGTGGCGCAGAGCGCCTAAAGGCGTGGTAATGAGACATCGGCACACCCGTCTTTCGTCGAGTCGGTTGAAGCTGGAGGACAGCAGCTGGAAAAAAGAGCGCTGGGGGAGATAGGGGGTGGGGGGGCATGCGTGTCTCCCGAAGAAAATTTTTCGCTTACTGGATGTGATCACGCTCTTTTCTTTAGATGGGCTCAACACGTGGCTCAAGGCTTTGTAAATGTTCTGCTCTCAGCGCAAAGTTCGCGTTTAAGTTGTTAAGGCCACTTCGATCACTGCAGCGACCGCGTTTTCTAAATGAATGAGCTTCTGGTCTTTGTATGGCATTCCAGTTCATTGCTATTGCAATCACTGCCTCGCCATTGCGGCATAAATAAATTTTTTTTTAGCTACTCGACCAACGCGCATTTTAATGCAGCCTACACATTTCCATGTGCGTACACCTTGCCTGTGTATCACAGCCTGCGATTACATTAAGCCTTATAGGGTACAAATACGGGCCAACTGTCTGAGATCATAAGAGGTAATAGTGTTTCTATAACTGACATTTCTTGCAAACAAAAAAGTGAGCATTTTACTTTTATGTCACGACACACTTGAATACTGCAGCTATCTGTAGAAGCATATTGACAAAACCAACGTCTGGTGCCAACCTCAACCATTAAAAAGGGTGGTGAATCTAAAATTATATCTTTTTTTTATCTCTACAGATTTGGTTTCGGCAATTAAAACGTAAGTACGTTAGCACTTCCTAGTGATTGACTTTTGGTGATAACGTCGCATATCACGTATCATGACGTCATCTGTGAACACGTGACTTTTCTATACCGCTTTCTGTTGGCACCCACAGTCAACTTTTGCGTTTCGTGAAATCTTCAGGCTTTAGCCTTAGCAGATTTATGGCACCAAGTGCCATAAGTTGTACCAGCTCTGCTCGTATCTCTATGAGGTGATCCTTCAAGTGAAGGCTCTTGAACATATTTCTAAACAAGCTTTCTTAGTAAACTCACGCGGTGATGGGGATAAACAGGTGTCCTTTTTTTTCTGTGTGCATAATATTTGTGCCACTCAAAAGTAAAAGTGGCCAAAATGTGAGCTTAGATGGAAACTAAGGAATTAAAAAATTCTTATTCGTAAATTTCGATTTCACTAGTTCAAAATCACCATGTTGGCCACGAAAAGGCGCTTGGTAGACGAAAAAACGCGCGAAAAGAAAATGCGGCTGGTGACGTCTCCTTGAAATTCCCGCAGCAAACATTGCAGCAAACATTCCCGCAGCAAAAATTGATTTTGAAGGCATCACTAGAGCCTACTTCATTATTAATCAGCAAAAATTAAGTTCATTGTCCTCTGAGAAAGACACAGACTTAACACGCCAAGTTTTAGGAAATGTCATTGAACCGATCTTGACAAAATAAAAGAGACAATAAAAATACGCTATGAAATCGGTAACTTTACAGGCGGAAATTTCAGGCGTGAAATATAAAAATTAAATTCTGAGTTTTATATTCTCCTCTATTAAACTTATGACCTCTATAACCTTAAATTCTGAGTTTGATATTCTCCTCTATTAACCTTATGACCTTTATAACCTTATTTTCCCCTCTACTTTATGATAGTAAAACTAACGTCATTAGAATTTTGAAAGTACCATTTGTCAAAGCAAAATGCAGTGCATTGTTTCACTTTAGTAACTCTTTAATCAACTCTTACTCAGTCAACTGTAATTAGGTTTTGGGGGCGTTAGGTGTTTTGAATGTCGTTCATCATTTGTTGGACTCCTTAGAACAATGCGTACGTGTAAGCTAAGTACAGCATCTACATTCACAACCAAGGTGAAGGAAACAAACACACTCACTGCGTCCTGCCTGTTTTTTTTTCTGTGTGTAATTTTCCCTAATTAGTTATATATGCAGCGTGCAGTGTCATGTAAGCAAACCAGTGAAATAAAGTGCGAGTCTCTAGTATAGGGCTCCCTTCAGTTATAAATGAGTATTTGTTTCTCTTGTTAGAAGAGTCAATAGATCCCTCTTTATAAGACAAAAGACATACAAATTGATCTGCTCATAATCTGTTTATACGCACACGTATAAAAAGTTCCACGTGTACGCTGGGATAGTGTCCTGAAACTGTGCACGTTCAGTAAAGCTCCGTAGCACTTCCTGCAGGGAAGAGCTTCTTGGATAAGGCGTTTTTTTTTTTATTTCCAGACTCTTGTTAAACCTTGTGACATTGCTTTTATAGTAGTATAGAAGAGTAATGTAGTACTAGTAGTAGGCTTCACGGAGGTCCCATGATCATAAGGGGGATTTCATAAGGAAACAAAATAAACGCTTATGGTGACCATGATAAAAAAATAGTTTTTCTCTCGAAATGTTGGAAGTGGCGGTGGCGGTGAAATTAAGACTTAGCTGTCGCCTCTACCATCATGATGTCCCACACGCGCGCTTACGTGTGGTGTACACGGCGTGTAACGGACTAAATTTTTCGCTTAATTGCCAAACTTGGGTCGAAAGTCAAACAACGGCCGAACAGTAAAAACACAAGGAAACGTACGGGAATTGCATCGCGCTTCACGCGGGCACAAGTGGGAACGTTGTGTTGATAGTTTCGTCCGCATTGGCGCTATAGTATGAATACAGCCAAGCGTCTTTTGAGCAAAGAACAAATAAACAATGTTGTGACGAGCACGAAACGCTGTATTCTCTCTTTTATGGGCACGGCGAAAAGCCGCTACGTTTGACGGTGTTCTTGAACGACAGTAAGGGATGTCAACATAGTGCGCCATGAATTTCCGTGCGACATTTAATGGCGCTTGTAGTCATTACAATAAAGAAAGACATCATCATCATCATCGTCATCAGCCTACGTCTGCTGCAGGACAAAGGCCTCTCCCATGTTCCGCCAGTTAACCCGGTCATGTGCTTGCTGCTGCCAATTTATACCCGCAAACTTCTTAATCTCATCTGCCCACCCAACCTTCTGTCTCCCCCTAACCCGCTTCCCTTCTCTGGGAATCCAGTTAGTTACCCTTAATGACCAGCGGTTATCCTGTCTACGCGCTACATGCCCGGCCCACGTCCATTTCCTCTTCTTTATTTCAACTATGATATCCTTAACCCCCGTTTGTCCCCTAATCCACTCTGCTCTCTTCTTGTCTCTTAAGGTTACACCTACCATTTTTCTTTCCATTGCTCGCTGCGTCGTCCTCAATTTAAGCTGAACCCTCTTTGTAAGTCTCCAGGTTTCTGCTCCGTAGCTAAGTACTGGCAAGATACAGCTGTTATATACCTTCCTCTTGAGGGATAGTGGCAATCTACCTGTCATGATTTGAGAGTGCTTGCCGAATGTGCTCCACCCCATTCTTATTCTTCTAGTTACTTCGATCTCGTGGTTCGGCTCTGCGGTTATTACCTGCCCTAAGTAGACATAGTCTTTTACAACTTCAAGTACACTATTACCTATCTCGAAGCGCTGCTCCTTTCCGAGGTTGTTGTACATTACTTTCGTTTTCTGCAGATTAATTTTAAGACCCACCTTTCTGCTCTCCCTGTTCAACTCTGTAATCATGAGTTGCAATTCGTCCCCTGAGTTACTCAGCAATGCAATGTCATCGGCGAAGCGCAGGTTACTAAGGTATTCTCCATTAACTCTTATCCCTAACCGCTCCCATTCTAGGCTGCTGAAAACCTCCTGTAAGCACGCGGTAAATAGCATTGGGGAGATAGTGTCTCCCTGCCTTACACCCTTCCTGATTGGTATTCTGTTGCTTTCTTTATGAAGCACTATGGTAGCAGTTGATCCCCTGTAGATTTCTTTCAGAATGTTTATATATACTTCATCTACACCCTGATTCCGCAGTTTCTGCATGACGGCTGATATTTCTACTGAATCAAACGCCTTCTCGTAATCTATGAAGGCTATGTATAGTGGTTGGTTATACTCTGAGGATTTCTCTATTACCTGGTTGATAGTATGAATGTGGTCAATTGTTGAGTAGCCTGTTCGAAATCCTGCTTGTTCCTTTGGTTGATTTAATTCTAATGTTTTCTTTACTCTGTTAGCAATTACCTTTGTAAATAGCTTGTATACTACAGAGAGCAAGCTGATCGGCCTGTAATTCTTCAAGTCCTTGTCATCTCCTTTCTTATGTATTAAGATGATGTTAGCGTTCTTCCAAGACTCTGGTACTCTTCCCGTCAGGAGACACCTCATAAACAGGGTGGCTAGTTTTTCTAACACAATCTGTCGTCCATCTTTCAGCAGATCTGATGTTACCTGATCCTCACCAGCAGCTTTGCCTCTTTGCATGCTCTCCAAAGCTTTTCTGACTTCTATCATTACTGGTGGGGTGTCATCTGGGTTACCCCAGATGAAAGATATAGTTGTTCGCAAATAAAATAGTACATCCGAAGCATTGTCGATGACACAATTCCAAATATTATTTGCCAAGGGTTCGAGCATGGCCTCCGAGATCGGCACCGGAAGCACGTCGCGACCGGTGGTTGCCGATCGTGCAATCCACCGATCGAGGCTCCTCAACAAAACACTGAACCCAGACACCCGCACGTTCGTTAGTCCACTTTGTTGCGACCAGTCTTGTGGCGCACACAGCGGTAATAAGCTCAACTAGATAGCACCTACTGTTTTCAGGGCATGCAAAGAACCACACTTTTTTTTATTGAATGGTTGTGGTCAAATTAAGCTACAGCTTAAAAATCGAAATTTGACGACACGTAATCTTTTCGCAGCTCCACGGCCAGTGACGCACCGGAGGCCGGAAACCCTACGACCACTTACCTGATGATCGGCGGTGGAGTGGCGCTAGCCGTGGTCGTCGTAGTCGTCCTCTTCTTCCTCTCGGGATCGGGGGGTAGGCGCTCTTGTAGACACACTCTAGACCAGTGGTTCTCGACCATGAGTGCTGTGGGTACCCCTCTTGTATTGGTAGAAGCGATCAGGTACCTTTTGCAGTGAGATAAAAGGAGAACCAGGGGGCCATATATAAACAAAAAATGCAGCGTGAAGCAGGTGTTTTTCGTTTCTCCGTAGCAACGAACAGTCAAACTAAAGTGCCACGCCAGTTCAATCCCAACAGCTTGTCAACAAGTTGTGCTGTCCCCAGCCACATTGAACATCTCACTAGCTACGTTTGCTCTACAAGTAAGCGAGCCTGCATAAAGCATACTAGAGTTCATATTTCGTAGTAAACTACACAAAAGGGGGCTCGAGAAGAGTATGATGGGGGGCTAGTTGGTAAGACATTTAAAAAATATAACTGCGCTAAAAATCAGATACGAAAATGAAGTGGACAGGACAATCGCAGAGGGAAACCTAAAAACAAAAAAGAAAACCTAAATTGTTTCCTTGTTTCCACCGCAGTGCACGTTTGTTATGCGGCAAAGCATATAAAAAAGTCAAAAGGGGCTGTTTTTGTGGGACATGGGAGAGGCCTTTGTCCTGCAGTGGACGTAGTCAGGCTGATGATGATGATGATGATGATGATGATGATGATGATGATGATGATGATGGTGGTGGTGGTGGTGGTGGTGGTGGTGGTGGTGGTGGTGGTGGTGGTGGTGGTGGTGGTGGTGGTGGTGGTGTGGTGGTGGTGGTGGTGGTGTGGTGGTGATGATGATAATGATGATGTGCTTCCAAAAATGTCTATTTTATTGCGATAGCAATTATATTGACACTCTCAGCTGGATTTTGCCGCTGGCGTCAGCTTCAACGTCAGCATCTATGGCATGCACCGTATATGTATACGTATCTATATATATTAGAACGCAAGAAAAAAAGAAATCTCAGAAACAAAATTTGGCAGATCCCACGTACAGTGGGAATCCATGATATGCGAAGCACGAATAAGAAATTTGGTATGTCACGTTAAAATCAGCGCAACGTTACGAGGTGAAGGTAAAAGATGCCGTACATGTCTTCCGTGTCATGTTATCATGTTTGGATGTGTCGTTTACCTTCGTCATCTATTCACGACACGTGATACCAAATTCAGTATTGTGGAGCTAGCAAAACGGCCGCGAGCACGCTATGAGCGTGGTATGTTGTCATGTTCTTACATGACACGCGTGTCAGGATTCCCATGTTTGCACCAGTCATATATTTCGTCATCCATTGACGTCACGTAACACCAAATTTGGTATATGTGGTGCTAGCAAAACGGCCGCGAGCGCGTAATGAAGGGCCCAATATACTCCGATGCAGCGTTGACACGCTCGCACGCTGGGCACAGCGACGCTACGTTAGCAAAACGCGAGCACTCTACAGTTTGACGCCAGGCACGACCAGCGTCCGTCGGCGCGGCCCGACGGCAACCGGCGCAAAATGCGACATGCTGCAGTTCACGCCGATGCGTTAGCCAGACAACACTGCGTCTCCTTCTTTTCGTGACGGAGGGATGCCGGACGCGCTGAAACGCGCAAAGCAACGCAGCACGGCGCGCGCCTGCGAGTATATGGCATGACCCGCGCTTGGCGTGGCAACGCCGGCGTGACGCGACAAAATGAACGCCGGCGAGCACGCGCACCGCGTCACGTCTAAATGTATTTGTGGCATGTAGTCATGTTGTTACATGACACACATGTTGTGATTATCATGTTGGGATGTGTCATTTACCTATGTCTTCCATTCGCGTGACGTAATACTGAGTTTGGTACATGTGAAGCTAGCGAAACGGCCGCGAGCGCATCATGAGCGTAGCATGTAGTCATGTCGTTACATAACACGCATCTCATGTTTATCATGTTTTCTCCAGTGTCATACTTTCGTCATCCATCCACGTCCCGTAATACTAAAATTGGTATAAGTGAAGCTAGCGAAACGGCCACGAGCGCATCATGAGCGTGCCATGTAGTCATGTTACTACATGACACGCATGTCATAATATTCATGTTAGGGTTTGACGCTTGTGTTCGCCATGCAATCATGTCATACCATACCAGTTTTGAAACATGCCATGTGAACGAAACCACCGCAAGAGCTGCAGGACCATGAAATGAAAATCATGACATTCATGGCATACATATCATGATTTTCATCTTATGACTAGTCAGGTATGTTCTTCATACAGTCATGTTATGTCATACCAAGTTTGGTATTTACGTAGATAGATAGATAGATAGATAGATAGATAGATAGATAGATAGATAGATAGATAGATAGATAGATAGATAGATAGATAGATAGATAGATAGATAGATAGATAGATAGATAGATAGATAGATAGATAGATAGATAGATAGATAGATAGATAGATAGACAGACAGACAGACAGACAGACAGACAGACAGACAGACAGATAGATAGATAGATAGATAGATAGATAGATAGATAGATAGATAGATAGATAGATAGATAGATAGATAGATAGATAGATAGATAGATAGATAGATAGATAGATAGATAGATAGATAGATAGATAGATAGATAGATAGATACGCTCAATGTCGCTGAAGTTCGCTAAGAAATACTTCGCATTTGAAAGACTCCGGCGCGAAAATCGAAAGTAGAATCTCCGCGTCGTGAAGGCGATGCGTTAACCACTGAGCCACCGAGAGGTACAGCCTTCAACTCTCAAACGGCAAACTATTCATATCTACCACTTACCGCTGTTGGCAGGCGTCTCGGGGGGGGGGGGGGGGGACTATCGTGTTTTTAGCATTATCAGCAAGATGGCGCAGTAAGTGCGCGGCAGCTCTCATCTCTCCGCGTACTTTGGCCCGCGTAGAGAATAAGTAGGTGTGCGCTCGATAGCACGCCCTTGTTTTGCAGTGGGGAGAATAGTACATCTTGGCTAGGCTTTGAGTTTCGTGGGAATGATTCTGTTGTAGTTACAGGGCACACAAGGGTCACTGCAATCGTTGCACAGCCTCCGTTTGCGAAAAGGGGCGCGCTTTTCACACACAGCGAAGTAACAACTGAGATGCTTATTCGCGTTATTATGTACCTGTGAGTACGTTTTGTGCGTCCTCTGTGAGTGAGAAACGTGGTGCACGTTTCGATCTGCTTGCCATTCTGCGCGCGACCTTCCAATTTGTTGCTATCACGTTTATTGTGTCGCCTTCGCGGTAAAGCTGACTTTTTTTTTCGTGGATGGTTAGAACGCAGCCCAAAAATGGCTCCGAAAATCCCCTTTGAAAATCACTGTTACAGACCTTTGCCCACAAATTTCGAACGGCATGCCACATATTTTCATTTTACTGATTCAGGGCATCACTAACCATTTTGCACGCTTCACTGTATAGCGTTGTATTGCAGCAAAGCTAAGTTAGGAAAACTTGCAGTGAAGAAGACATCGAATGGAAGAAATATTTCACTCGCGGTAATAAGCTACCCTTCTACAATGCAAAACGCACTGAGCCGCAAAACAGTGATAGAAAAGGCGCAAAGGTGGCAACGCCACCTTGAATATTCATCACCAACATGTGACGTTATAAACGTTGACGGCACCGGCTAGGGCCTGCACAAATATATTTTCAAGACAGAATTAATTGCGTGGTATTCTAAGAAAACCAGATACCAATGTGGTCAGTTTCGAAAAATTTTATTCAGCCTATTTGGTCGAAATTTCGAAAAAATATAGTTTAAACTTGTGAGATTACTCTGACACTAAAATTCTGAAAATACTAAAATTAATAGATACAACACCGACCTTTGTCAACGCCTGTGCCACCTATAAAAGCTGCGTTTCTATCCGTTGTGTGCATGACCATATTATAGTAATACTATATTTTTTATTGCAATAGCAATTATATGTACATTCTCTACTGGATTTTGCTGTCGACGTCGCCGTCACTGACCGTATATATATATATATATATATATATATATATATATATATATATATATATATATATATATATATATATATATATATATATACGGTCAGTGACGGCGACGTCGTATATATATATATATATATATATATATATATATGTGTGTGTGTGTGTGTAAACGCAAGAAAACTAATCGAGAAAAAGACTCCGGTGCGCGGAATCGAACGTAGGACCTCTGAGTCGTGAATGCGAGGCGTTAACCACTGAGCCACCGAGGCCCATCTCCTTCAACGATAAAACGGCAAGCTATTTGTATTTACCACTTACCAGTGGTGACGGGCATGTCGGGAAGGGGTTACTATCGTGTTTCCAGCATTATCAACAAGATGGCGCAATGAGCGCGCGTCGCCACGTCGTGACGACGCAGCGGCGCATGCTCTCTTTCCCTACGCGTACTTTGCGCCGCGGAGAGGAGGGGAGTGGACGCTCTCACGCACCCGTGTGGCGAGGAGGATCGTACGTCTTGGCTGGCGTTGGGCTTTCACTGGAACAATTCTGTTGTAGTTATCGGTCGCACAAAGGTCACTGCAATCGTTGCACAGTCTCCGTTGCACATGGCGTGCTTTTCAAATACCGCGAAGTAACAACTGAGACGCTTATTCGCGTTCATCTGTACCTGAGAGTATGTTTCGTGCGTCATTTGTGCGTGAGAAACGTGGGGCACGTTTCGATCTACTTGCATTCTGCGCGTGACCTTTCAATTTGTTGCTATCACGTTCATTGCTTCGCTTTTAGGGCAAAGCTGTGACTTTTCTCATTACTGCTTACAAATATTCAAAGAAGAAAGACAGAGAGCCCCAGTAGTGACAAGTCCCTACCGCGCATGCTTTTTATAAAATAATTCGATATGACCATACCGTATTCTGTATAAGGCTAGTCTTATTACGCGGCTTATATTAGTGGATACTAGGGCCTTTCGACAAAGCGATTGCTCTTGGCCGAGCATGTTTGTATATAGGTCAACGCACTTGTCTTTTTAACACTGGAACGGCACGCTTCGGCACCGTATGCATACCGATAACTCTGCCTGCTATAACTCGGGCTCTTTAAAACCAGGTGTAATCGACAAACTCAACGGTGCAGTCTGGAGCACGACGTTCCAGTGTTCTAAACAAGCGTGTTGACCTCTGTATTTATCTATTTATTTATTTATTTATTTATTTATTTATTTATTTATTTATTTGGGTACTCCAAGGCCCCGAATAGCATTACATGGGGGGGGGGAGGAAGGGAGATTACCAAGGCGTAAAGTATACAATCACAATTCAGGCAAAATACAGGTTTTTTGCCCAACTTTAGCGTTCGGCAATGGCAAAAACCTCACAGGGTTCCTTACGCATTCGCCTAAAATGACTCGAAGGCGAAAGCCACCTTTCTCTATTCAGTCGATGTATCGATCTACTTACAGCACCTTCCGAAAGCCTATTTCACCTAACCTGCTTTTGCATCGCCTCCGTGACGGACCCACTTTTAACCAAGCAACGGTATAAGGTGGTGACATTACGATAGCGTAACAGTGACGTCGCGATGACGTGACAAAATTTGATGATCTCAGGCTTCATGATGACGTCAAAAGTGACGTTATTGCCCTAATATTTTTTGTATTACTCTTGTTGACGCCGCCGACGCGGTAAGCCGACGGACAATTTTATCACATTTATGAGGCATATGAGGCGCTTCCACCCAAAATAAAATTCCTCCTACTCTTATGCACCGGGATAATGCGCAGGTGGAGGGGGCAAAAATCCCCAGAGTGGCGCGCTCAAGGACGCCGCCGCCGCTGGCCCCACTACCGCTTCCACCACCAAGTCCGCCCCGAAAGGTCCAAAGGGCAAAGGTGGCCGAGCCGGTGCAGCGAATCCAGGACGCCGAGGCCATCGCGGCGTCGTGAGGCGTGGTGCGAAACGCACCAAGGGCCACAGCACCAGTGTCGACAGCACCACCGGCGGCACAGACAGGCCAGCTGAACACACAAACATGGATGCGACAAAGACCGACGAGAGTGCAGGAAAAGGTGGCAGGATCACCGGTGCCCATGCCATAGGGAGTGGACACGTGATCAACCGGAAGTTCACTTCTACAACTCCAAGCGGTCGTGAGCGTAAGAGTGAGTAGCTCTGTAGTGGAGTAAGTAGCTGTATGATAAAAGGGGAGTGGGGAGTGCTACACTAATGAGCAACACGGAGGTGCAGTGTTAAAAGGAACTGCACCTCGGTGTTGCAGTGTTAAAAGACACTGCAAAAGAACAAGCGTTAGACGCAGTGCTAACAGACGGGTTGGATATGAATTAGGATCAGACTTCCGTAGCTGATGTTGTATTGTTAAATTTCGGCAAAATAATTGCACGCATTTTCACGACTGGTGTAATGAGCAGAACTATTCATGCAAGTAGAAAACATACCGAAGATTCGGAAGTACCCTGTTGTAATGAAAATACACTGAAGCTGCTTCGCATTGTCTTATTATTTAACTCAACATTTCGATGCGAACGACGAACGTCTGCTCATCACTATGGCGCTTTTAAGTTTCGGCAGGCGACCAACTTTTCTGTTCTCTTATTTTGCCACATGCACGAAAAATAGCCTCTACACTAAATAAATCAGCATCAGCAATGATTTCGATTGTTTACGGTCATACGAGCCTATTCATTGGAGGCTGGTCCACATTATCTTTATTTAAGTGACTCGGTGTATCCAGTAGTGAGGTATGTTGTAACGAGTAAACCCTAGTTAAGACATGCGAATAAAGGCCGTATGGACCACTTCATTCCATGACAGGTTCATACTACCAGTTTTTCACTACAAATCATTCAATTGTATGTGTGTGTGTAGACATTAGCAGAATATTGCGTGAAATTGTATACGAGTGGCATTAAGCAGATTTGGGTTAGGTGTCTGCGCATGTGAGTGAGTGAGTCTGAGATTTTCTGCGCTAAAATTTTCCTCCCAGAAGCACCGGTGACTAATAGCAACCCCCTCGTGTGCGTATTCGGCAACCGCACCGACTGGAAGATGCATTTCCCGGAGGACGGCCTGTGCGACCTAATCTTTTACGACTCCCTCTATGTACAACGAGGCAACACGTTCCTGGCCGGCAAGAACTTCACGGCTGACCTGCGGCGATGGCTAGCCGCCGTCCAGGAGTACAATGTCACAGAGCCTGGCGTCTCGGTGACATCCATGTGAGGCTCGCTGAATTGTTGAGCTTAGATAAGAAGATGTGTGAGTAAAGGGAGAACGTTGGCTCTGTAAAAATGCAGTTGGGTGTTGACAAAGTTTATAATGAAGAAAAGCAGTAGCATATGGTGTAAAAAAAGTTAAGCTGACAACAATAGAAAAAAAAAAGCATTTCGGCTTTCTTTTGAAACATCAGCCAGCGCAAACGGTAGACGATCGGGCGTTGCCAGTTCTCATCGCTCACGGACCTCAGCTCGATTCACGGCATCATTGGTGAACGTAACTCGATGCGCCCATGATCAAGGTTCACCAGAACCAGTATACCAATGTTAAGGACATGTGTGCGGGCAACAAAGCTTATATGGTGTCGGCTTTCACGGTGCTCACATAAAGAGAACTTCTGTCACTCGACGCTTTCAGCAAACGCGAAAATAATTTTCCTCTGCGGGCCGCTGTCCTTCATAATAATCCATTTTATGCAAAGAATGTCACTGGGGAAGATATTTCGACAGACGCACTTTGTCACGGCAGCAAGGATATTTTTTTTTATGCGACTTACCATTTCTCCACCCCGAAGTGGTGCAGTGGATAAAAGGGTGCGCTATGTGAGGAGGGTCGACATGTTGAAAAAAAGGAGTGAATACTTGCGCTGGCAAAGAAAATGGAAGGAAGGTGTTCCACCAGCCCTTCGGAAGAGGAGAGCACCAAATAGTTGCGTTTGAGCAGGCCTCGTCAACTGTGCTGACGCTGACGACTTTAACCGACTTCATGTGAGGACGTCGACCACCACTCCTGACTTTTTCGCGCTTTCTACGTTTAAGAAACCATGTCACTTAATAACACCAGGTGTTTACGGAAATGTGACGAGGGCAAGTGCATATCGCTTTAAATAGAAGTTTTTTTGCCAAATCTTCCTCTAGAACCTTCTAGCGTCCGCATCGCACCGTTAAAGCTTTTTTTTTTTTCAACGGCATTTGTACGTAGTCACCGACGCGGACGCGACGCACCCCCCAAATTTTGTTGCAACACGCTCTCGAGTTTCTAAGCTAACAAGCTAAGAACAACGAATGTGGCCTGCAGACAACATTAAGTGGATTACAAGCAGCAAACGTAAAAATGAAGCATAGCACATCACAGTACAGGGCGCGTAGTTGTCTGCCTATGGGAACATCGCCAATCACAATAACCCACGATACACTTGCGTACGACCCTCCCTCCCACTTTAGTACATTCACGCTTCAGCTGAAATAGACATTGGCCGTTTTTTTTTTGTGGTTTTTCTTTTCGTTTTTCAGGAGTGTCGAAAAAGCAAGACATGACCTCTCAACTACAAAAGCGAATGCGACGTTTCGCCAGCTGCGGGCGTCTGGCGTACGTCACTATGGAGTACTCGACTTCGTCCCAACCAACTTGACCGAAGAACGATATGTGCAGACCGTTCTTCGTCTCTTTGCGGTAGGTTTATGTGCGCCGTAAGCCTTCTTCTCGATTGCACACAATGGACTACGGCATAAAAATGCACTTGAAACATGTATTTCCGTCTACCACTTTTTTTTGTCGCACGTGGTGCAGAAGCTCAGGAATGTTCACGCCCGACACGTTCCCAAAGGCAAAAAGATCAAGCAGTACTTCGGTGTGGGCGTAGCTTACGTGAAGCACGCCGACGACGAAGTGTACACAGCCATCGAAAAGGCCGCAAGGTAGGACCACAGCTAGTTGTGGCTAATCGAGGTTCGGTGCATCGTAATGTGATCCGGTGGTATACCACAGCCGCGGTTGTTAGCGGTTCAGATGTCCCTCGCAGGGTGAAGAAAGAAGTGCAGAGTTACCTTTCAGAGTGATCGTCATTCGAAGTGCGCCTAAATACATCTAGCACGTACAAGCAAATACATTTTCACGTGTATACTCGGTTTTCTTAGTATTGTAATGTTTTTCTAAACGAGAGCATTTCTACAAAGAGGACTGAACAAGACTGCAATGACAATAATTTAAAAGGTAACTGTTTGGACTAAGCTGCTAATGCACGAAAAAAAATTGTGCGTGTGTGAGTGTGCGTGTGCGTGTGCGTGTGTGCGTGTGTGTTTGTGCGTGTGTGTGTTTGTGCGTGCGTGCGTGCGTGCGTGCGTGCGCGTGTGTGTGTGTGTGTGTGTGTGTGTGTGTGTGTGTGTGTGTGTGTGTGTGTGTGTGTGTGTGTGTGTGTGTGTGTGTGTGTGTGTGTGTGTGTGTGTGTGTGTGTGTGTGTGTGTGTGTGTGTGTGTGTGTGTGTGTGTGTGTGTGTGTGTGTGTGTGTGTGTGTGTGTGTGTGTGTGTGTGTGTGTGTGTGTGTGTGTGTGTGTGTGTGTGTGTGTGTGTGTGTGTGTGTGTGTGTGTGTGTGTGTGTGTGTGTGTGTGTGTGTGTGTGTGTGTGTGTGTGTGTGTGTGTGTGTGTGTGTGTTGCTGTCATTGAAGAAGGCGAGAAACCAGGGACCGTGCCCACCGATTGCCAAAGTCAGCGGTGGGCGATGCGAAGGCGCGTAGATACTTCAGTATTACCCAAAAAGCTAAGGCGTGAAAAAATATCGCAGGGTGTCAGAACCTCCTCAATACCCCTTTAGTAACGATTCTGGAGAAACTACCTATTACACTACGTAGGTAAACTTCAATGAACGTAACGTGAAGTAATGTCCTTATACGTATGTACTAAATGAACTTTTGGCACATACCTCGTAGTACATGCGTAACACTTGTCTCAGTGTGCGCTTTCACGGCGCTCACACTAAGCGCACTGCGCTCATTGACGTTCGCAGCAACGGGGAATTACAGCTGGTCATCCTGCGCACGCACCTCGGCAGCAGAGACGGCGCTAACCGGGGTGACTGCCGCATCACGGGATCGACAGTGTGGGGCGAGCCCGTCGCCGAACAACACCCAAGCATCGCAAGTGCACGATTTACGTAATTTGCGCAAGGGTGCTCGGTGAGGTCCCTGGCAAACGAAAATGTTAAACGTACCCCAGAAGCACCACTAGTTTGTGTATGTAACCTGGAGGCTTCAGTTACGGTGTGAGAGGAGGTCAACATTCTGAATGGCATGCCTTAGCAGCCCCAATTACCAGTAGCACTTGGCATGTAGGTACGTTGCATGAATTAATCGTGTATTCATTCAGACTCAGTAAAATGCATCCTTCGGTATAATCTCCTCAATGTCCTTGGTTGTTTAGCCAATGCTTCTAAGTACCACAGCGGTAATTCAGGTCACTGCAGCCCTATCACCCATACAGAATTCCACAGCGGTGCGATGATAAGAGCTGCTGGCCAGCTAGACCTTGAAATATCAGCCGAGTCTAACTGACCGGGCCCACAGAGTGGCAGTAGCAGGCGGAGCCCTGGACTGAGGGTGAATAGTTCCAGAATCACAGTTATGAAAATTTTCCAGAGCGCAGTTGCAACTGCGAATCAAACAAAATGGCGCTCGTTAACATCACGTGTACATAGGCCAGCAGCATTTAGTAGTGAACGTGACACGTCTCTGCGGTGTGCTCACACGTCCATCGTCAGTGTGTACAAAGCCTTCTGAGCTCTGCAGCGCTACTGACCTCTGAAGCTCACGACCTGTTCACTTGCCTCCGCCTAGGAAGGCACGCTGCATTACTTACAGCAGCGGAGGTCGTCTTTTGGCGAGTCCACGTTGCTGCTCATCTCTGTATCGCTGGCCGGTCGATGGTACGCATCCCTGGAGGGAGGCAGCGGTAAAGACGCATATGCCATCGGCGCGAAGTGCAAGCCTTTTGAGCCCGGCACCGGCTTGGAAGAGCTCGGCTCCCGAATCACAGTAAGACCAACGTGCCTCGTTTTGCAACACTCGCACTTCAACGCGGCTCTAGCGCCAGCGCAAACATGGAGGCAAGCAATATAGTCAGAATCACGATCGACGTAATTATGCACAAGAGTATCCCGGCAGACACTGCAAGAGCGTGTATACGTGTTGGGGGCTGGTTGGTAACACATTATTCTGAGCACTTAAACTGCGCGCTAGGAACAAGATAGCATGAGGTAGAAAAGACAAGGCGAACGCAGACTAACATATAATTTATCAAAATCGCACAAACGCGCCTCTTGGAATAGTGCGCGTGCGCAAGAACAGCCGTGGCCACGTAACGATTGCGCATGGCCGCGTGCGCACTCATGCGGGCAGCAATTAAAGTTTGCAGTCTCAGAGCACGGACCCGCTGGAGGAAATCTGACAAGTGGAACAGTGTAGAATTACGACTCCTTACAACTCTTCAACACAAATACATCCACCACAACAATCATTAAAAAGTTAATTATTCAAGTCTAAGTCAACTTGGCAGCTAATAGCGATAATATTTCTTTTAACTCGTCTTTTCTATGACCACATAACCTAATTGCTGAAGAGGCCTTTACGTATTTCCAGGTGCCTATTTTTTATCGTAAAACTTCATTTTGATCACCCTGTATTAGGGTGAATTCGTTTCACAATTTGTATACTGCTCTGCCAGTGCTACACATGGCCAGGAAAGTCTGTAACAGAAATGAGAGCAGCGCGGAAGTTTTCGAAAGCACGTAGTACTCTCTCCACGCAGGCTTGTACCGAGCAGCACTACGTGGCCCATGTGACGAGAGACGAAGAGCACGAGGTGATGAGCACATACGATGGAAGCGCAGGACTGGCATTCGTGTTCGACAGCGAGCTGACGCTGTATGCAAAGGCGAGTGCCCATCGCATGTTGCGTCCGTTTCCACCCCTCTTTAGCTGTGAAGCAGCTCTTTGACTCACGTGTGTAACGCCATACGTACGTGCGTCCGTACGAACACGCCGCAACGCATTCCCTCGATGCAGGTGTTGGAGTGGTGCCAAGTAGGTCACGCCGCAGCTGCGCGTTTACATCACTCTCTCCCTCACCTGCCGCGTGCTTACCTAGGCGCCCACAGCTGCCACCTCGTCCATACGACCGCAACACTTACCGCTGCCACCGCTCGCTACACCACCGACTCGTCGGCTCATACGCAATAAACCTGACGCGCGCCTAACGTACGCGTTGAAGCATGTCTGTACGTGTCACAAGACCTACGCCAGACATCGCTTCAAACGAATTGTCCAGCGCTCACCGCAGCACCCGCGTTAGTGCCGTTCAACCCATAACACGCCACCCACGCGCAACGCTGCTGGTTCGCATACCATCAGTGTTCCCTTTGAGAAAATGATGTGATTTTTACTCTGTCTTTTGGTAATGGAATGTCATCCTAGGTGTACGCAGGGTTCCTCATTAGAGGGGAAGAAGGGGGTAACGTTTCATCGCAGCGCCCTACTTCTCCACTGGTGGTCGAGTCCAAGAGACGACACGCGCTTCACAATGAGATTAGAAAATGAAAATCATACAATGACGCGTGCCTTCCAATGACCTGCCTTTAGATCCTAGCTTTCTGGAGGTAATAAAATATGGGAAATAAAGAGTTCTAGTTATGCAACATCAGAAGCCTTCAGCTTTCATTATCGCCAAGAACTTGCGTGGTCATAACCTCTCTCTTCAAGCAATGACGAAACAGGAACGTCTCATGAAGGTGTGGGGCATGCTTTTGGGCCACCACCTTAGGTTAGAACTCAGTCGTCCCACCCCATCCCCTTTTGGCACGTGCGCCTATGCATGTCATATCACAACCAGGAAGTAAATAGCAGATTCAATGACAGATGTAACATGATGATGGTGGCAGTTGTGTGCTGGGCCTGAAGAAAGGAGGTCCCCATGAACAGGATTTGGGGATATTTGTACGTAGTGTCATCTCTCGTCGGCGACAGCGGTGGCCTGCCATAACTGAATGGAAAACGGGTGATAAAAATACCTGATAAAAGAAGCGAGTTATAAACGACTCCTGCAGGTTAAAATTACAATGTACTCAGCCAGCCACGTGGCTTCCCAGGGGGTTTAATACTCAAAAATGTGGTCCCGCCCAGTCAAAAAATTTCCCCAGACCAATTAGAAATTAAGGATTAGATCCCATCGGACCCAATTAAAAATTTACCATCGTGTTTTGGGGTACCAATTGGAAAATTTCGATGGGTCATCTCATTAGGTTTGATTGAGCCTGACCTACAAAACCAATTGGTGACACAATCAATATCCAAATGAATTGACCAATTATACTAGCAGGTGAACCCAGTTCACCTATTGGAACCAGCACAGAGTTACACTTGAATGACCAATTGTGTTAGTGGGTATAACCAACTGAAACAATCGGTAGCATAAACTGAATTCAAATGGTTTGACCAATTAGGTTGATTAATCAAGCCAATCTCTCCAATTGGAAACACCGTGTAGCTCTGAATTAAGAGTCTTACCTGTTAATCTTGTAGGAGGAGCATCAAAATTTTAAAAACTATGTTGTTGGATTGCGTCAACTTAGCATTAGTGAAGGCTGTCACGATCATCTCTTTGAACATAACCTCTCTTAACATGCCAGTAATTTCAGCCTAGTAAGTTGTGCCAGGTCCCAAGAACAAATGAGTCAATTTAGTGGCTCGTTGTAAAGTGACCAGATCAAATAAAAGACCCGCCTTGTAGACCATATTTAAAAGTAAAGATACTTTATTTCAGGAGTATAGATGTATTTGCAAACATGTTTCTATGGCCTATTTTCTCGGCTTACAGCTTTATTAATTTCTGTGATGTCCAACTGAAACCAATTGGCAATTAGTAAAGTCCATTTGGAATCAATTGGTGGAATTCTAATTAGAACCATACTTGGTGTAAAGGGTCCTCAGCGCATTCCCATTTATAAATTCTACTACGAAACTCTCGATTAATCATTCGATCAACCTGAACCCTCGCACATTTCTCTCGACTGAATAATAAATATAATTAATATAGATTCAGTTTGTGTAATGAGTCATACCAGGAACTGTCCTATATAGAGCACCATTTGGACGTATAACAATCTCCAATTAGTCCTATATATAAAAATGTCAAATCGAAGGTAGGTCTAATATTACATTATCACAAATACTGACCTCAATTTGAATTGCACAAGCATTTGGATTATCTGAAATACCAAAATGGTGGTGAAACGGAACATTTGCACCAGTTGTCATGACCATTTGTACTATCCCATTCCAATCGCAGAATCCCATTGAAGTTCAAGGTCCCAATTGGATTTACCTAATCCCATTAAAAGATAATTGGAATGGCCAGTTGGACCAAGTGAGTTTTTTTTTTACCGTTTTGGGGGACCGCTTGAAGAAGAGCCAATGGGCTAGCATTCAAATTGGACACTGCAAAGCAACCCATTGCAACCTGTTGGATAATGGGTCACATCAACTGGGACAAATTTAAAAACCAATTGGATTTCCCAATTGGTGTCAATGTTTTTTTTTACTGGGCATGTATTTCGAATGGGGGTAGTTCAATTGTTCTGGGAAGCCACAATTGGTAGTGCGATACTGAAATTTCACCAAAAAGTTCCAGAAGGTCTCTGCTGCATATAGGTGCCGGAGCCGATTGCGATAATTAACTAGCCTAATTGAAAATATATGATTTTTCGCCTATTTACCATTCAGTTATCGCAGAGGGCCATTGCTGCCCTGCCACTGAGAGACAGCGCCCCGTACAGATATGTGGCCAAATCCTTGGAATGGGGCACCTTCAAATTCCGTATATTTCAAGCATACTGACAAATTACTCCATTGCTCAGGTGTGCAAGGCCTGGAATGCCCTGGAGGACGTTGGACCCGTCGGTCTGGCCGTCTATGACACAGAGTTCGACGACTGGTCCAACAGCTGCAGAAGCTGGAATAAGCTTGGCAACTACACGCTCACGCGCGCCGCACGCAAGACGGTGGACGCTATAGAAAACGACAAGCACGCGCAACTGGACTGTACCACGTTGCCGAAGTAAATGAACGCACATGCTCATCAGGGTCAATAAATCAATCTTGCCAGCTGGGTGCGCCTCTTCAACTAAATACAAAGTCCCGGTTTATAAGGGGTCCTACAGAACTTGTGTAAGCGGCTTTCTATAACTGGGATAAAGGTGCAGTGGAGCGCCGGGACATTGTGGAGTGCAGATTCTTCGTTGAGCAGAGAGAGAGAGAGAGAGACAAAATTTTTTACCTTGCTGGAGTCAAGGGAGGTGGGGCCGGACAGACTAGCCCTGCCTCTTTCTCGGGCTACGGCCAGACATTGAGTCTTGGCGGCGTCATTGGCCAGCTGGACTGCCCAGAGATGGTCATCCGTGCACGCGCTGAGCAACGTAGCCTGCTAGGGAGTGGTTACCCTGAACGTAGGATTGGTACCAAGTTTGATTGTGGGTCACTGAGAGATATGTTCATATAATGAATTCAATATTGATGCTAGCCGCTCCGCAAGCTTTGTATGTGGTGTATAAACATGCGGGTATATGAGACTATAGCGGCCGGTGTGGGAGCGTTCGTGTATGTAATAATCGACATAGTGCTTATATAGACTGGTGCGATTTGACAGGAGGTGGGCGTTCAATCTTATTCTACGGTAACGCACAAGAATTTCACCATAAGGAACTATTCTGCCTTTCGCGTGGCTGCACCAGTGCTCGGCTTCCTCGTCTTCGGCTTGCCGGGCTCGTCTGGAGGGCAGGTTTTGGTGACGAATGGCGCGCCCGTTGGACGATTTCTCGGGCAACGTCGTGGACAGCTTCGTTGATGGCAAGGCCCGAATGGCCCGGAGCCTAGAATAAATGAACATGGCAGCGGCGACATATGGATGTGCTTTCGAGTATGCGGCTCGCTTGCGGTGAAATTAGGCCCGTGGTTAGGTGGCGGTTAGCCGTCTTACTATTACTTATGACGTTATAGGTGGTAGTCGCCGCCTGTGCTAAAGCGGTGACAGTTTCTTCACCCCATTCGGAATGTGTGGTGAGCACCGTGGCTTTAAATAGGTTAACTGCGCTCATAAAAGCGCACAAAAAAAATAAAAATGCGTGCACAAAAAAACGAAACCGAAACCAAAATATTGCTGGCAAATACTTTGCTAGCCAAATGTAGAATGCTAAAGAGTCGACGCAATCCGAAGTGTCTGCAGTGTCTGATCGTGTTTACAAACGCGCTTTCTTTGATTTATACGGTGTGTTATCGGTGAAATCGTTAGTGCTACAATACAGTATGTTTCCACTCCACGGCCGTATCTACGCGGACTGCAAGCGCGATTTGGTATTGGAGTTGCTAGAAAAGTTAAAATCCAAGAAGAAAAATGAGCTATCTGATGCGCCATGCGTACGTGTTGAAGAACGCTACGAACCGTTGTTTCACTTCTTTCCCAGAGAATCTGAACCGGAACCATTTGGGGATGTTCTTGACGTGGAAATGTCTGAAGACGAAGAAAAGCTCGAAGAAATTGTGCCTAGCAGTGGTCTTTCGAAAAAAGGACCCGATAGGGACGAACTCGAAGTATGTGGGGCCCCGGACGATTTGACCGACCTTCCAGAAGACGTTCAGGTAGCAGGGTGTTACGCTATGTGCCATCAGATTTTTTCATGCGAGGATGTTTAAAGCTGATTGCTATTCGTTGCAGGTAAACATTTCAAAGATTAAGGAGGCGCTACACTCATGTGACGAGACGGATATTCGCACAGCTGACCTGTACTTCATGGTTTCTGCAAAACCAGAGACGGTACGAAAAAAAAAAAAAACATTACATATTCGTCACTGCTGTATTATGATGTGGCATAAGCATTGTTTCTAACGTGGTGACCTCGGGTGTTTTCAGGTTGCAGCTGTTTGTGATGAACTGGAGACAGACGCTATAGCTGATGCAAAGATGCAGCTACTGCTACGTTCATTTTCAGAGTTGAAATCGGAGATAAGCCTCATTAATGGTGTAGTTTTCGTGAAGTGTGCACTCCTGCCTAAGGTACAGTGATGCCTTGTGTTCACTCATACATAAGAACTGCGCCCAGTAGTACTGCCGAAGTCTTATAGCAAACCTAGGAAATTCACTTTACCGCTTAGCGAATTACCGAAAAGTGTTGCCACAGTGGCAAAAGCATGTCTGAGCAATAACTTGCGAATTTTGGTTATTATTTATTGTTTCTTGACGCCTTTCTGTGTGGGACAACTTGCACAAAACATATTTTGAGAAGTCTCAAGTTGTAGTCAATGGCTTGATTAATTTTGTAGAACGTAGTAGTTTTGTATTAAAAAGCTGTGCGTCTTACTGTAATTTCTTTCTTAGGTTGCTAACTTGGAAGAAGGCACCACAGCACGTTCTCTCATAGATTCAATCACAGCCTTTGCACAAGATATGCCACATGTGACAGTTGAAGGCCTTCTAGTCCCATTGGTTTCTGCTGAAAGCATGGGTTAGTCTACAAACATATTATATATGTACATATGTCTGTCCTTAGTCATGCTGTAACTAATATTGTGGCCTCGTTACCTGAAATCATTACGTGGCTTTTCTATGTTTCTTATATAGGCAAGGCACAGACTGATGTTGTACAGACACTTATCAAAGAAGGAATACCGAAAGACTATGCTGCAATGTGCTTGAGGTATTTATTAGCCATTTACATGTTGAGTACCAAATTTGTGCTTTTCAAAACTTGGTATGGAGAGTGTTCTTCAAGTCACTTTACTGATTTTTATTCAAAGAAACCTGCAGCTATACACAAAACAGTGTGTTATGTAATGCTGTATTTTTATGTATTCTATGACATAGTTAAAATATGCAGCCTTTTCATGGTGAAGATAGTAAAATTGTTTGCTGGAATGAAGCACTCATCAGGAAAGCCAATATGTCATCACTGGACAGATAAAGTGTTGTAGCATTTACATCCACTTGCTATTTACTTCACTCATCAATGTACTGTTAAAAGGGTGAAACACAAACGATCTAAACAGCTATCCTAGTGTGTCATGCCAATTCACTTGCATTTCAGGCTCGAAAACTTATGCGTAGTACTACTCTGTGTTTGAAAACCGGCTGTGCAGTGGTTACACATTGCATGTCCACGTAATTACGTGTCGTGGCGGTTCTGTTTTCCTCCATGCTTCAAGTTATGCTGATGGTACATAACTTGGTGATGTTGTGATGTTGCTGGTCAAAATGAAATTTAAGTAACAGTCTCACCGTTTTTGAGTGTAGTACCTTTTGAAAATAATATTCTGGAGCATCCGATCTAGCTGTGAGATTGCGGCCAAGTGACAAAATAAGGACAATTTTTGAGAGCTCCTAATAGCCAAAATCAGTTATTCCGCAAACAGTCTTATTAGGCATTCTTTATGAATTTGCTGCTTGCCCTAAAGCGTATAAACTGTGAACAATACAATTCTGCTTAGTTGTACAACAGTGTGTTGTCATGAATTGATTGATGTCTCAGCACGCTGTGTAACACAAAACACCACTATGCAGGAGAATGCTGCAAGAGTCAAGGACCTGTATTGAGACCAACGTCACCTTTGTTCACATATTAATCCTCAAGAGGGTAAGAACTGTAGAACTAATTACATTGCTTTTGGTAAAGAAAAACTGTACCTGCATATCTCTCCAGGGTCCACTGGAAAGCGTGTTTACAGAACTAGTCAACTGGCTTACTAGTGTCAAAGATGAAAGAAGTACGGACAGCAAGTTTTCAAAGCTGCTAATGGATTTCGTCAGCTTTTATGGCCCACAGGTAACACCCTCTTTTGTGTGTGTGTGCCGTCAGAATGTAATATGCGACACCATGGAGTGACGTATGCATAGTGAATGCTCTCCTTCTTGTTTCCCTTCTTCCCTAACAGATGTCGTCTGCTTGTTTGGACAGCGTTGTGAAAGTTGTCAGTGCGAATAGGACATTGCTGAAGAAGCCAATCCAGAACATGCTCACAAAACTTACTGCGTGAATGCACACCTAAGTTTAAGATGCATGCTGCTTATCATAGCACCGATGTGACCTTGGCCGTGTTATTGCACTATGCTCTACATAACATTAGCTATTATTTGTTTTTAGAAAATCTTTATTTATATACAAATGTAATAAAAAGCAAAGACCTATTTGCATACTACCGTCTTCCATTTTTTTTTTCTCTTGCACCAATTTTTTTTTATATATAGTACTGTTACATGTTCTTATAGCCCCTTATGGTGAGGGTATTGTCACAAATGCGTTACTTGTACGTATTTAATATGTCTCATGAGCAAATTTGTGATTAAAGAAAAAACCATCTGCAAGAAACGGAAAACATGTCTTTGTACTAAGATATCTGGTAAGTTGCCGTCTCTGCTGAGTTTCTGTTCACTTCCGACACATCTTGTGGCTATCGGGAAGTCTAACTTATATTTTTGCGAGCGCAATTTGTGGGTTTGTCAGATAAGCCTAAGCCAAAAGAAAAAAAAAGAAAGAAATGCGTGTGGTTTGGGGGTATTCAGGTGCCGTTTCGGTAGAAGTGCACCACCTGCGAAAGAATGGGGGGGTAGCGGGTTAAATTTTCGCCTACCTCCTCAAAAGCAAACATATTCATAACACAGCGCATATGTTCCCATATTCCCCGCTACCTTAAAGAAACTGACTTGTCGGAAGTGACTTCTCGCCTCCCACAAAAAAAAAAAAAAAAATCCCCGCGCGCCGCTTTCGTTTGCTATAGGCTCGCTTGAAGCTCTCTAATGAGCGGGTGCCTAATTAGATCGCGTCAAGACTGCTACAAGCGAAATAAACTAAGGAAACCTCGTGAGAAAGTAACGCAGGTAGCTCCTCTCTCATCGTATGCAAACCACTCCGAAGTTACCCGCTTTCCGGCGTCGAGGAGGGGGCACGTACGTACTGGTTCGCGCGCATGCAGTGTGAATGCCCTCGTGCTTGATGGGCCGGGACCACATAAATGGAACCAGGCCGCGTCGATAAGAGAGAGCGCCGTCGATGCTTCGGGCAGGTCAAGTCCGAAACGGAACCTGCTGCTGCCGGCCGACGCGTCCCAGCTGCCCGGAGCGTGCGGCTTCGTGGCGCGCGCGTCGAGTCGCATTCTCTCGTCGAGCCCAGTTGGCGGAGGAGATGGGCGAATCGCTGCGCGTTTTCACTCTTCTGGCACTGGTCGCGTCGACGACATCCCTCATCAGGTGCGTACGAGAGCCGTACCTCTGCAAGCTTCTAATCCCCCTCCGCATCCCCCCCCCCCTTTTTTTTCTAGCTAGTTCAAGTGGCGCTACGAACGTCACCCGAAAGTAAAGCGAAACTACTAGCGCAAGGCTGAATTAACCGATAAATCGTAATAGCCGATATCAATAGCTTAGGCAGAATTTTTCGGTCGGGGACCGGGGTGGTGGTGGGTAGAGGTAACTATATTTTATGTATGTTCGTGGGTGCGTTTATTTGTGTGCGCTTGCAAAGCTGATAAATATGGGGAACTCCTCAGCCCCCCCTGGATACACCAGTGCCTGATATGGAAAACCGGCAGCGCTTATGCTCAGCATAATATCACAACCCTTCCCCCTTCCTTTGGGCTCGAAAACCTTTGGCGGATCTAATCAAAGTGGCTAGGTTTTGTTCTACTCATTCATACTGTGGAATGAGCAGCACACAGGCAATTATGGCCACGCAAAAGATGTGAACTGTGCATAGTTGAAATTCTAAATTTTGATCACAATTATTTTCTATGCCTCCCAAAATGTGCACGTACATCGAATTCTGTGAGGCGTCCACCTCTTCTCCTCTCTGCAAAATAGGAAAGTTATGCCTCTCACCTCAAGCATATTGATGTTGGGCAAGCAGTGTAGTTACCTTTACAGTACTAGTTCCTTACCATAAGTGCACAAGACATAGCAAGTCTGTATTAATTAATGCCATATGCTATCCATGTAGCCACGTTAGCCCTATATAAGGTTATTTGGAATCATAGCTCAAGTAATATATAACTGAATTTCACCAGGAGTGCTTGCTAAGAAACTGCCATTGTCACTTCCACTCTGTTCCCATTTCTTTAACAGAAAGTTTTTTTTTATTTCTCATACAAATTTTCAAAGGGTGTCGAAGAAAATACTATTTATGCAATTTAACAGCTGCATTCTTCTGTTCAGGGGCGGCACCAGGGGGTGGGAATGGATCGCCCCCCCCTCTATATTTTTGCCTGCCCCCCCATTTCCACCCCTCAAGAGGGAACATAGTCGTAACACAATGGTCAAGTTCCTCGCCTCACTGCCCCCCCCCCCCTAAAAGAACTCGCTTATCATGGGCGACCCCCCCCCCCCCCGGTAAAGTAATCGTGGTGCCGCTCCTGCTTCTCTTCTTTGCAGTATTCCCTTACACCGATTCAAGTCTGTAAGACAAACCTTGGGTGAAGTAGACTCCGCACTAGTTGTGGCCCAGCCGAAATACTACAGTGAAGGAGGTGCTCAACTTCCAATTCCAGAGCCACTGTCAAACTACCTTGATGTGAGTTATCAGCACGCTGCCGTCCAGTGCTTCAGTTCACCAGCATGCAGGCTTCTCATACTAAAAATAACAGTCTGGCTTTTCATTTGTGCAGTTAGCGCAGCGCTCCGACCTCTTCTCTGTTTTTTTTTCTTTCAGCTGTGGTACGTAAAAAGTGCCTCAGCACACTGTTTAATTATTTGTATGTGATGCCTGATGCTACAGTATACCACAGCAGCATTGCATGCCACCTTTGTAATAATTGAGATTGAATAATTGAGATTGAAAATGCATGTGGAAGTTTTGATAGCAATGACTGTGACAGGGCTCATAAGCAGCGAAGAACTTGGATTTTGGATTAACCACTGAAGTTTATCATCTTTTTTTATAATAATATAACGTGGTACAAATAACATCTTTAAGCATGTTTTCTCTGGTTTCTAATTCGCATGCTGATACTTTTTTTTCTCTCGTCTGTCTAGGTGCTGTGAAACGTGAGTACTCACTCATTTACTTAAAGGTTTATCTTTCTCACTCTGTTGTACTTGCTTTTTGGTGTCGCTGATCAAACACAGCTGCCAAAAAATAATACTTGATGGGTCCAGGCTTAAAAGTAAGCAGTACCTGGTTGCTAGGCAACTTTACTGCCCTATTCCTCTGTCGCAGTGGCTTATACTTGCAAAGGGAAAAAATATGAAAATATCTGATGTGCAGGGTCACAAGTTCATTCCTTCATTCATTCATTTGTTGAAGATATTCTACAATGCTATTGAGGTTGTCAATATTCAAGATTTCAATGATCAGCCAATTTTCAGTATAAATGAAATCCTCTCTCAGTGATCTGTAATTACCACTGTTTTACAATAACCAGCTATGATTTAGTGCCTGTGAAGTTTTTGCTTGTGAAGCACACAATGACTCGCTGCATCGTAATGCATTTTCATGCTGTTTCTTCTTTTTGCCAACTACTGAGTGTAGATATCGTAGGACCTGTGATATTATCACTGAAGTTCGATTAATTAAGTGAAAGACAAGGGATATGTAGATATGAATGTCTTTACTCACATGTTCCCATCTAACGCACCTTATTCCAGGCTCAATACTATGGACCTATTAGCATAGGAGTACCTCCACAACCTTTTCGTGTTGTTTTTGACACGGGCTCATCCAACTTGTGGGTTCCTTCGAGACGTTGCAAGTGGACCAATTTTGCCTGTCGTAAGCTGCCATTTATACTTTGTTTAAACCCACAGTAATAACGTCCCTGGCTCTTAAACAGCAACTCATAATTTATGGATGCCTTTTCTTTGATATACAAGTTGGCTATTGCCAGAAATGTTGAAATGCTGAATTTTGACATGTTCAAATTCTGAATTTCTGTGCTGTGAAAAACTTTCTGCTTTTAATGCTATCATTGTAGATGTAGCTGGACACATGTCCAGACACTGGAGCTGGTTGCTTGAGTACGCCTACATTAGCTGGTTGGTCAAAAATAGCACATACAAATATTCTGCCCACTAGAAAAAAATGGCTGAAGTTGACAATACACACCAAGTTTCTGCAAAATGTAGATATAGCATCGCTGATAATGTAAGCAGTCAGTGTAATATATTGCAGTGACCGCTCGCATGATCAAGTTTTGATATGTACGAAAGATGATTTTTCTCTTGCTGTTGATGTATGATGTGCATAAATTCCACTAAAATGTTATATTTGGATGAAAACGATGTGCTCAGGCTGCACAGTTGGAGCAAGCTGTATTCCAATTTTGCTTTCAATCATCTAGTTATCACATCTATGCATGGGAGGAACCTGTATTTTGAGAGTATTTTACAAGAGCAAGAAAGTGTTGTTATGACAGCATTTTACCAAATATGCTCTCAGGAGGTTCAATATCTCTTCTTGTCAAGATAATCACTTACATAATCGCTCACACTAGAACTATTTTGTCCTACCTGAATTCACACAAATATGACTATTAACTTTGGTTTTTCCAATTACAGTGCTCCATAAGAAGTATGACCATACAAAGTCAAGGACGTACCGCAAGAATGGCACAGCTATATCATTGCGCTATGGCACTGGCAGCATGACTGGCTTCTTGAGCATAGACACAGTTTCACTTTCTGGGGTTGATGTGAGTGCATTTGGACATACCCATCTCTTATTGAGCAGTATTGCACGGGGCCACCTATTATGCATCCTCTCAAAACTGTGCTGAAGTTAAAGATGCAAAAGCTACATACACTGTGGACAGGCAGTCGATTAAGGAGTATTTCTGAGTTAACGTTCGTAGGAATAAATTCAGAGGTATTACATGCCGTAGCCACAATATGTTTGTGAGGCACTTTGTGGGGAGACTGATGTGATTCTGGCTTAGCATGAAATACGAGGACAAGAATGTGACAGATGCCTGACTATAACACAGAATTAGGTATATTAAAAAGTATTGATGGGTCAAGTTGTCATGAACTGTCCTTGTGCAAGTGATACTTTGACACATTCAGCCCCATTCTTCATTTTACTCAATGTTCAAGCGTTTGTTCTTCTGCATAATAGTATTCACTGAAAAATGCTTACTTTGAACAAGCATCATTGGGCTTTTTGCAGAGAAATGCACGCCTTTATTTTATAATTGCAGATTCAAAACCAGACTTTCGCTGAAGCAGTCACTGAGCCAGGTTTGACGTTTGTGGCTGCAAAATTCGATGGCATCCTAGGTCTGGGCTTTAAGAACATCGCTGCATCTGGTGCAAACACCGTGTTTGACAACATGGTCTTGCAGGGCCTCGTACCACAACCTGTTTTTTCTTTCTTTCTGAATCGGTAAGCTTTTTTCTCTTCGTCATCTTTATGCTCTTGATAAAGCCTTAGCATACTTAGCTACTCTCACAAAATTCGTGTTTGAAGATTTAGGCAATCAAAAAACACGGGTACAATATGAATAGAAAGGTCGGCTCCAATGCCTCCATTAACTGCTCTCTGCACAATTCCGCTTTTCTATCAGTTTACAATATGGTGTTCAATAAATACTCATGTATCGTTTTGTTCAGTCTAATCTAGCGCTTGCATAACTTTCGTATTACAAAGGCATTCAGAAGTCAATGATGCAGCTTGAAATTGAAGGAAAGAACAGTGATTTTTTATAGGAATGCTGTTTTAACTTTAAGTGGTTTATGATGGAGGATGGCCTTATTTTAGGGGTGAAGCCTGTTAGGGATGAAGGTCCAGGATTGTCTGTTGTGCATTGTTCGTACTTATGATGAGGCTGATGATGATAAAGCATAAGCGCACTCACGATGATGATGACGCTGAAGATGGATGAAAATTAACGTGAATGTGCTCTCGTCCGCGAGAGACTACACAGAAGCAGACAATAAGCTACCCCGGAGGTTAGAGCTTGGGAAGCAACAGCAAAATGGCAATGTCGACAACAAGCTGCTACCCCGGAGTTGAGGACATTGGAAACTATAATTCAACAGCAAAAACACATTGTGTATAGTGTACACACATGCTTTCATTCATTTACATGTGCGAGTGGGCAATGTCCCAAATGATTTACACTAAGAACAATCCCCAGTGCTTTGCCTTCTCATCGTGATTCACTTGAATTACGATGAGAATCGTGATTCAAGTGAATCACGATGAGAATGAATTTTTTCATTGACTAACAATTTTGTTTACACTTGTCTTTTCCTTTTAGAAATGGCAATTCCTCAACTGGTGGTGAAATTACATTTGGTGGTATAGATAAGCGCTTCTACAAGGGCTCTATTGATTATGTACCCGTCACAAAAAAAGGCTACTGGCAGTTTGCAATTGATGGGTAAGCTTTGTAACTAGTTTCATGGCATATTTTTCATATTGTTACGCACAAGGAGTACTGCGATCATCAACCTGTTGGCCGTTCCGGCGCTTCTCTTCGCGACCAAAATAGACGGCCCCTTCAGCCGTATATGTCCTGGTCCTCCTTGTGCGTAACAATATGAACATGTACGTATAGAAAAAAATGAAGCTCTTTACTTCTTTTTTCCTTCATTTTGCAATTAGGGTTATGCTGATAACACAGTTCAGTTGAATAATGTTAAAGATGAGGGCTGAAACATGGTAGACTAGAGGCCTTCATCCTGTAGTAAACATTAGCAGTCTGATCATGGTAATGAATAACATTTAGGCAACTCTGTCCTGTCTTGTTTGGCCTCGTTTGATTCTTTAATAGAGGTCTGTAGTCTGTTTCATGTGCGTTTAGGGTGACACTATCAGAGAAAGGCATTTATGAGCAGAGATAACAGGATTCAGAGCGCTGGAGCAATTTCCTAGGAAAACAAGTTTGCCACTCGTATTTGGACCACTCTTATATGACACATTGCATTCTTCATACATTGCAGGATATCTGTCGAGAACAACACAATGAAATTCTGTGTCAATGGCTGTCAAGCTATTGCGGACACGGGCACATCATTAATGGCCGGCCCATCCTTAGAAGTGATGAAGCTTCAGAAGATTATTGGTGCCTACCCTTACTCGCATGGTCAGGTATGGACAGTTCTGACCTCGTGGGGTTAGGCAGCTGGTATTTCATAACTTTTTATTTTGCGGCAGACTGAAATGCGATATAGCTAAAATAGCATAGCATGACAAAAGCTATATAGAGGCACACAGAACGCACACACCGACAGGCTGTGTGTGCCAGTGATATGCATCTTTAAGTTGTCCTTGTTCAGTTCCAACACTTTAATTTTAGTGCATACATCTCATGCTTTGTACACTATTATGCACCCCAGCGTAATAGTATAAATAAAGACAAATGGTAAATATGAAAAAAGTTATGCAGATCACAGAATACCGCAGCACATGCAATAAATATCAGTGTTTGTGTTGCAGGTAATACAGACCACCATGATGCCTCGTTTTCTTAAACACCTTTCAATAATCATTAAATAGTTTTATTTATGTTTTATTCTGTGAAAGTATCTGTTTTTTTACTGTTTCACATCTTTTGAATTTGCCTAGTTTAAACAGAATAATTTGTTACCTGCAAGTTACGGCTTGTTTTCCATATACAGTTGCTGTTAACGTCCTTTCTCTTTCCAGTATACAGTCAAATGTGAAGACGTTCCAAAGCTTCCAGCGGTCACATTCCATATAGGAAATCGTACTTACACTTTGACAGGAAATGATTATGTCCTAAAGGTGAGGTCCACTAAGCAACATTCATTTACGTATATCATCTTTTTATTGAGCGGTCAATGAGTGATTACTGTGAATGTGCCAGTCCCTTTTTAATATGAACCGCTGTCAGCTTTTCACTAAAATAGAACTGTGGGGCTCCTGAGCATTCAACCCAAAGCAAGAGGTCACAGAACGGCTTGGGGCAAACATCACAACCAACTAGCCCAATATTTCGTGTTATTAGGAACAAATCACTTGCCTTGTATCCAAAGAGTCATAAGATTTAAACATCTGCCCCATTACAACAGTGAAATAGACAATCATGCCATTCTTCAGTAATGAAATACTTGCAGCAGTGTATGTCAGCAAATGTGTGATAACCAATACTTTACAGATTAGTTCTCAATTCTTTTGGTTGATGTTTGATAAATACGTTTTCTTAATTGCAGTAAAGGAATGTTGACAAACAAATTTTGCATCTCATTTTCATTGTTTTTAAGTGGCTATTAATTCTATAATTAAGGTATGACTGGGACATCCATGTAGCAATTGTGTGTATCGCAGACTATACTTAAACGCCAGCCAGCAAACTGAGTGAAGAGTTTAAAGACCATACATCAGGAGCGTAGCTAAATATAGTTTTCAGAGGGGAGGGATCAAACCATACTCTATGGTCATGCATGCGTCTGTATATGCGTGTGTATATATACACAAGCAAAATCAAAAAATTTTGGGGTGTTATAACCACCTAATTTTTGCTACACCCATGCCATACACTTGATGTATCTCTGAGTGATTTCAAAGTGGCCCGTCCCTTAATTCACCACCCCTGTAAATGCATGTTGACACATTCTCCCCTTAAGATGCATCAAATGCTGAATGCACTCTGCTTCTAACAGCTTGGCTGTAGTGTGCATTGGTTCTCCAATGATTTAGGAATGTTTACTGGTGTTCACTGCCATTACCAAAAATAAGCTATATTCATGTCTACTAAGGCACCTGCTCATCTCTTTTGAGGCACTAGAGCTGTAGTGAGCACACCATTCAAGTTGTGGCATTGTTTACGCAATATGCTGCTAGTGTCGTTTGAATATGAACATGCTATCATAATGTGAATTAACACTTTGTATTATACAGAGTCATTTACTCTGAACCATTCCATAATCATTCATTAAGGCAGCTCATTGAATAATTTTCTCACTTCTTATTTGTGTCTTTAATGTAATGATTTTTTCTTCCATGTGGCCTTTCAGATTACACAGTTTCGCCGCAGCCTGTGTCTTTCGGGGTTTGTTGGACTTGACATACCCGCCCCACAGGGGCCTCTTTGGATCTTTGGCGACGTTTTTATAGGACGATACTACACTGTTTTCGACTACGGCGCTTCACGTGTTGGCTTTGCCGAGGCTGCGGAAGTTTACTGACCTGCTTTATTGTTTGTTTGTTTTTTCTTTACTCTCCCAGATATTTCTGCGTTTCAAGTATTCCTCCAGTACTTTTGTACGTGGGCATTAAACCCTGCTGCTGTGATGTAAGCAGGCATATCAGAATACATTTGTGCATTTTTTATCTTTTTTTTTGCTTTCTTAATGGCCATGTTTGCAGTAAAACAAATTGTATATTTGACCAAACACGTAAGGCTATTGGTAAATGCGTGTGGTTTTTATAGAAAATAAATTGAGTTGAATCGCAGTAAATTTATTAGTGCTGAAAAAGTCACTGTAATATAACGAGAATATGTTGCTTGTAAACAAGCATTTGTACAAAAACAGCTGTTGTGCTGAGCATGTTATTGCTAATACCAGAGTCCTTTTTGGACCCTGCTAAGAACCTAATAATTCACAATTGAGGAAACATTTCGGCCTACAATAAATGAGGACAAATGACACTATACATGGCAGTCATGACCAAACCACAGAACACCTACCAGCTTGACCAAACACTCTAAGTTAAATGTACTCTATCACGTGGGCACGAGAACGACTGCCGCCTTAGCACATTCAGGTCTTCGGAATTTTCATGCATTAGTTTTCTATCTGCTATAATGCACCTCGCGCTGCCTTCGCTGTGCTCGTAAAGCTGCATTATAAATCGGTAATGTTTTAGGTGAATAAAGCAAGGTGCCGGACCGTTCAATAATAATTCGTTGTGGAAGACGTACACTGATACCAGGGAGTTGCAGTGGCGCCGACCCTCCGCATAAAGCAGTAGCAATAAGCCACGAGTGCCAAGATTTTAAATGTTGCAAGTGTACGAACCTTTGCTTAGAAAATTGAAATTGCTCCAGCCACAGTTCAAATAGAGTCCGACGTTTCGAGACCGACTCGGTCCCTTCCTCAGGGGGTGACTGTCTTGGTGGTAGTGGTTCATGTGGAAAAGGAAGAAGGCACCTAATTTCTGTCTGCCTACAGGCGACACGGCGCAGTGCCTAATGTCTTGGTCATGGAAGTGTCGTCGCGTCGTGTTCTCTCACCACGGCTCCGGCTTTCCCTTTCCACCACGTTTCGGAGACCGTGAACGTACACCGAAGGCATTGATCCCAGCGAGCGGTTCACGTTGGCAGGCGTATGCTGAATGTGCCAAGACTCGAGCAAGAGCCTCTTTCTCAAGACTCGAGCAAGAGCCTCCGAAACGTGGTGGAAAGGGAAAGCCGGAGCCGTGGTGAGAGAACACGACGCGACGACACTTCCATGACCAAGACAGTCACCCCTGAGGAAGGGACCGAGTCGGTCTCGAAACGTCGGACTCTATTTGAACTGTGGCTGGAGCAATTTCAATTTTCTAAACCTTTCTACCCAGCCAGACAGATTTCTGTCAAAATGTTTACGTTTAAGAACCTTTGCTTGTGTGGTGCATCCGTAGAGTGAATGACGAAACGCCTTCGTATGTGCTGCGTTATTTGAAACTTCAAAGCAATGCTGAGCGGAGAATGTTGAATGAAATGCTTCAGCCATGAATGAAACTGAAACGAAAACTTTTGAAAGCCGCCTGGACCAACAGGCTTGGTGCGGCCGATCCAATCCGCAGCGTAAAGCCAGTGCGGAGAGCGTGAGCTGCTACGTGCGGTCTACACTTTTCTCGTGCATTTAAAACGAATAACGGAAATGTTTGTTTTTCGCTGCTGCGCAAGGAGCACTGTCGTTTAATTACGATCGCGTCTACTTAAAACTGTCACATGACGCTATTAAGTCGTGTGTTGTCGCGATGTGCGCGTGCTACCGGATTCCTTGTCCAAAGCGTTGCCATCGCCTACTGTGTTGTCGAGTTCGGCGGGGACCTGGTTATAGTAAGTGCTTACGTTACAAACACGAATGCTCGACATTGATCGATAAACGTTTTACCCCTTTTCAGTGCAGCGGTTCCTCCATGGAGCCTACGATTGCGTCCAACGACATCCTTCTCACTGAACACATATCTGTGCACATGAACCGCATTCGGAGGTAAACTCGCGTACGGCGTGCTAAGTAAAAACTGTGGTGCACGGGAAAAAAAATGGCATCTTTTGCAGAGGCGACATCGTTATAGCGAAGTGCCCCAACAATCCGCGGCAATACATTTGCAAGAGAGTCGTCGGCGTTCACGGAGACCAGCTGATTTCGGGGCTCTTCGTCCAGAGGGTACGTTCGACATTTCACGCCTAAAACGTTGTTGATGTTAAAGCGTTAAACTAGTACATGGGCGGAAAATAAAATACGCAACGAAGAATCGTGGTGTGTGCTTTTTCGTGTCAGTGTGTAAACAGCGCTAGGCCCTCAAACACACACACACGCGCGAAGAAAAAAACTCTGACCTGAGCAACACTATAAAAGCTTCATTTATCTCCAAAGGTAGAAAATTATTGAAATCGGAAGCAAATCTTGCAACTTTCAAAATTGTGCTATTCTACACAGTTCACTCGTTGACATTGTATTTCAACCGAATAGCTTGTATAGACTAGTTATATAGATGAAGCATTCATTCATTTTGTGATGGACGAGTATGTGCACCGGGACCACTGTTTGAGTAGCTGTTCTAAGGAATCAAACTATCTTGCATTGACAATGGGTAGCAGTAATATACTTTTATCACGCATAGACAGTGAAATCAATGGCCTTATAGCAACACCTTGAACCTAGACTACATGAAGCTACACATTTCAATCTTTTGGCAGATACCAAAGGGGCATGTTTGGCTTGAAGGTGACAACAAGGAGAACTCGACGGATTCCCGTGCATACGGCCCTGTTCCACTTGGCCTTGTCAGGGGACGAGCAGTGTGTAGGGTAAGGCTTCAGATTGTCCACCACTTCCACACTAATGAAAGGACAAGGGTGCATGCGTGCTTTGCTTCTTTGCTTCAAAACACGCAGACAGCAACTTTTCTTTTGTTGCTTAATGATAGGAGTTTCAGTAGTTAATTATTAAACCTAATAAATGTATGTGAGCTAAGCAACCTCCTAATACTGGGCAGCGTTTAAAAAGTTCTATTTATTTTCAAGAGAAGAAAATTTCTGAAATTGGTAGCACTACTTGCAAAACTTCTCAATTATGCTGTTCTACAGTTCACATAAAAAAATAACCTCCTAATGCAAACTTATTTCACGATTTTCAGCACTGAGAAAACATTTAATGGCTTCAGTTTATTACTTTCAAATGCACCAAAAAATACTCATCTGTATACAAGTATGTTGTAACTGATGCATATGTAACTGAAACTGTCAAATGTTTTTCACTGCTGGTCAATCTTAGATATGTTCACACATGGCCTGTAATGTGAGAAATTAGGCTTATTTTAGTTTGTTATTGCAGTAGTACTTAGGGATACTCAGAGTGAATTAACCTTTGGACTTGAGCATTCTCTATCAGCCACACTGGTCTTGTAGTAAGTTACAGCCTCTCTAGGTATTTGATGAAAACCACATTAAAGCCTAGTGCAGGCTTCGTCAACACTGTGCTCAGTTTCTGTCCTGGGTTTACCACTGAGGCTGGCATCAATGGTGTGTGAGTGAGTGTGCACAAGCATTCCTGCCGAACTGTACACTGGTCTGAATGGAACAGGCATTAAATGTCAAGATAATGCTATGTAATTGTCAAACAAGAGTCACTTTACATGCTTCATTATTCTAGCATGCCGCACTCACTTATAGTGGGGGCATCTGAGCTCAGGCACACGCGAGGCATCTCGACAAGTAGGGAAAGTGTAAATAAGCAACAGCTGCTTTTACTTTGTGGGACACCTCAACAATGGCAGTAACTAAACAAGAAATAACATGTTGTGAGATACATGCACAGATTTTTCAAGTTATGAGATTTTTAAGATGTGATAAGACTAGTCAGCAAAGAACTGAAATGACAGATCCGTAATATAGACCACATATAATGCAGCAAGTCTTACTGCATGACTGGTGTTTTTTGAAGTTATCTGCCCGATTCGTTAATTTAAACTCTTGCGCTTACACACACAAACTTCAGCTCTCCTGTATGGTGGTTTCACTGTTATGGTTGATTCAAAGCAGGAGTTCAAATCCTGTTGTCACATGTAGTATGCAAACTATTTTTGAATCCTGGTGTGCCAGCTTGGTGCAATGATTGAAATCCTATCAGCAACAGTCACTGAAAGCTGGTTACACATGGCTCTCAGATCAGCTTATCTGTTTTATTCAAGCCCCGCCGCGGTGGTCTAGTGGCTAAGGTACTCGGCTGCTGACCCGCAGGGCGCGGGTTCGAATCCTGGCTGCGGCGGCTGCATTTCCGATGGAGGCGGAAATGTTGTAGGCCCGTGTGCTCAGATTTGGGTGCACGTTAAAGAACCCCAGGTGGTCTAAATTTCCGGATCCCTCCACTACGGCGTCTCTCATAATCATATAGTGGTTTTGGGACGTTAAACCCCACATATCAATCAATCAATCTGCTTTATTCAAGAAGGCATTAATTGTCGAGTTGCCACGTTCGTTGGAAATTATCTTGAATTCCAATGGCAGAGTCGGAGTGGATTCACAGCGGTAGTCACTGCGTGGAGCATGAAAAGTTGCTTTGCCAAAATCGGTAGAGTGGTATACTTTCTTTGGCACGTTTGCCTGCTTGTGGGCACTGCCAGTGTCCCGTGCATTGACAGTAATGACTGACGACATGGGCATCTGGGCAAATCATGTGGCATTGCTTCCACTGATCAATAGCGGCAGCCAGAATTCCTGCACAAGCGATTCATCGGAGAGCAACACTGAAACTGCTGGGTATGAGTGGAAATCTGACAAAATTCGACAGTGGAATTAGCAGAATGGAATAACTACACACAAGGTATTCTGGTCAGCTCTAGCACTTGGTTCCTTCTTGCTCCGGAAGCGCGCATTACATTCCAATCACGGATTTGGATGTCCACGTTATAATCGAGTGCTCGCTTGCGAAGTCGATCAGCTGCTCTAACTCTGCCATTGGAATCTATCCTGTGGCCAATGAATGGGCTTGGTAAGTGTCAGAGCACTTGTTCTTGGTAGATGACCACTGCCTCAGTTTATCTTAAATTGATTACATTATTATGCAGACAATAGAGAAATGGTCAACTTCACAAGTAGTACTGTACTTTAGAAAAAAAAAATTAAAGAATGACTTGTTTAAATTTTGCACCATAAACTCCAGCACATGAGTGTAACATCAATTTCTAATAGTGTTTTGCCATGGGTCATTTTTTCATATGTTTCTATACATCCTTACAGTACCCTATTTACTTGCATGATCAGAAACCTGTTCTAGAAATTTCTTTTCTTTCTCTACGCTATCCAGTGCTTTCCTTTTGAAAACTGTAATGAACCCTTTGAGGGTCAAAGACGGATGTGTACATCATTCGCTAACAGTTACTACATGGTCAAAGACTTACATGTATACGTCATTGCCTGCACGTTTAGAAATCGCACCTTTTTCCATCCCCTTTCTTTCTTGAAAAGTGCTTTCGCATCACGCGAATACCCGAAATTGTTGCTTGCACTAATGTCCCATTTTTCTTAGGCTTCACTACAGCAGTGTGCCAGCTAATTTCGGTTTCATTCTTCAGGTTCCCGCTTATTTCACCTGCAAAATGGATCGCTTTGCTGTGCGCAATTAAGCGTTTTGTGCAGACACTGACTCGCATACACGATGCTGCTGTAGCTGCATTTCCAGTTTCGGGCACTTTGCAAAAACTGTCACGTTGGCGATGACATAAATGATTATTATATAAGTTTTTCTGCTTTCCTGACCAACACAACTACACAGTTTTGTTCAGTGCACTCAGCCACTCAGTTTGCCTGCGATATAAAAGTGATATATAAATGCTGGTTTTGATCCCGCAAACGAGTCTTGCGGCGATTTCTCTGGATTGGAATCTGGCTCAGTAACATCAGTCGTAGGAGGAGTTACTTAAGAATTAAGACTCTGATGTTGAAGAGCAAGCGACATTTCAAAAGAATATCTGGCGAGATCATGTTGACTGGATCAACAGTGTCTTTTCTCCCTCCAGTTTCTACCTGACACCACTTTGTGCACTTAGTTATGTACGTCCGTTAACTACACAGATGTTTATAACTATGCTAAATGTTTGAACAGGTATACATAGGCATTTTTTTTTTAGAAATTATGTTGCTGTTACTGAAAAATAAACAATGTGTATATGTTGTTGTTTTTTGCAGTCACTTAAAGCAAGTTTAGGACAATTTCTTAGGCTCGTCTGAAAAGTTGAAATTAAGAAAAAAAAAGGGGGGTACTCTATCTTAAATTTCTACAGGTTCGATATAAAGATATGCATTTTCTTTTGCCAATTTTAATAGTGCAGTAATCTTTACTTTAGATAAAATAATTTAAATAGTAAATTTAATTTCTAGTTTTGTGACACTATAATAATAAACAGGGCAGAAAAATTTTTTCACACATGCATGAAAAGCAAAATGAATAAGCACTGAAACACTGCACTTTTCAAATATAACAATTAGCAATTTATCAACCCATTGAAATTGAGTGTTTCAGTACAGCTACTAACAATGAACAAAGACAGATTAAAAATTTATAAAACAATGTGCGTGCAAGATTTCAGGCTTTATGCAGCAAAAAAAAAAATACAGCTGTAGCTAACCCACAGCTTGAGAAACTTGATTCAAGCAATTAAGTAAAAGCTTGTTCCAAAAAAATTCCAATAAAACAAAGCTCATTCTGAGCCACATTTAACACAAGATATTCAAGTATCTTTGTTAGAATATTTGTAGCCATCAGGGACATAGCGTGCATGCCTACTGTAGCAGCATTCGTCCTTCAGAGGCAGCACATTACTCAGTGAGCCTTTTCTGTTTAATTGCGGCTGGAATATCAATCCAAGATGTAAGAAACTGTCAGCACTTGTGACAATACCTATGTTACAAAAATACTATACATGCAGAAACACTTTTCCATGATTCTTCATCTCTAGGACCACTGCCCTGCCTCAGCCCATGCACGTGCTTTGAAAAGCTGCAATAATCCTCGTTCTATAGTTCGAGAGAACTATGCAAGCACTGCACTTACTCTCTCTTTGAAATCGTCCCCATATCCTAAAGGCCTCTCATATTCCAAAAAGTGTAGTTAGTGATTTCGTTAGAAGGCTTGATGATGCGTGAATAGCTGCACATTCAAGTAATATTGTACAATTTTCAGCACAAACACTAATTCTGTGAATTTCTTTTGTTTTACAGCTTTATCCATATAGGAATGCCAGGTTCTTTCGTGACAATACCCTTTCGCAATGAAGAGACTGCTTTGTCCGAAGCAAGTTTTATTTTATTCACAAGCTCCTAGACGGGCATTGAAGTGCTTTACTGTGGAGCTCCACGGCCACGTCCAAAGCCACCCCGCTGCAAAAGGAAGTGAGGAACTTGTGTTAGATCACATCACATCAGCAGAACCTATCCCCAATCTGCACTTACACTCAACCAACTCTGCACGAATGTTTTGTATGCGAAAACACGTTGAGTCCAGCATTACTGAAACCTCAATATAACGAAATGTTGGTTATAACAAAGTAAATTAAACACAGCTTTGCCACAGGAATAGTGTTAGCGAAAAACCATTGTAACAAATATTTGAATATAACAAACTTATTTTCGTGTAAGATGCAACGTCGTTATGAGGTTTGAATGTGTATACGGTTGCTGGAATGTTATACTTCCAACTTTACAAGCAAAATAAAACGATGAATATGCAAGGAAACTTAAGTGTGGCAGTTATTTTCTGCTGCTCTAGCCACAAAGACGTGCAATTTCCATGTTGGGAGGCACCGTAATGATCAGCTGCAGATTGAGCATACTGCCTGGTATTTTCAGAATGCAAGGAAGTGCTTAGTCCTTCAGCGCAATATACAATTGCTGAAATGTTATGCTTAGCCAACTTTACAAGCAAAGCAGTGTTGATGCATATACAAGAATACTTTACTCTGTGGCAGTCATTTTCGGCTGCTTTATAGTCACAAAAGACGTGCAATTTCTGTGTTCAAGGCCCCATAATGGTCAGCTGCCGATTGAGGGTACTTAATGTTTTTTTTTTTTTTTTTGCAAATGCAAGCAAACAACAATGTGCTGTGCCTCTATCAGTAATGCAGCCATCACAGCAAAGCACCCTTCAACCTATCATCTCGGAAAAAGTAACATTGGAGTCTGATTATACTTGTTCACCGTGCTGCAGCAGCATAAGTTTAGAGTACAAGTGCATATTCTTGGAGAAGGTTGAAATAGCAATACAGCCCCACTTAACACGAACAAGAAAGGCAAAGAGTAAACCCAGGAAGTTTTCAGCGCACACACAACAAAGACATGAAGGAAGAAAACAAGTGCTGATAACTCGGCCCGTTTGGCCAATACAGTTGACATCCGATTTCCCGGACCCTCAATTTACCGCGAGAACATCCGCAAAACGAACGCAAACGAGAACACGCGTTTCTAATAGGCATTTTTCGCTAACTGAGAGGGTCACAGCAGAAGTACAGGATTCGTATTGCAATTCTGCAAATGCGTCATTGTTTAGGTGGCTCCAAAAAGAGCCGTTCACATTTAAAAAAACATCAAAAGAAAGAAATAAAAGAAAAAAATTCGATGTGGCTGGCACAACCGCATTTGTAAGCACTTAGGCGCAAAAATAAGTCCTATTCTGTTTCTACGGCGTCCCACTTGCCCGTGATCTAACGTCATGCTGTCGCTGTACACCAATGACAGTGCCAGTGCTGGCATCAACTTCGAGCTCGTTGGCTTGTAGGCGGCGCTGCCTCTTTGATCTTGCGGTCGGAGACATCAGAATCCTCCATAACTTGACAAATGGTTGCGTCATTGGTCAATTTTACACACAACTCAAGGGTTTTTGTCAGCATCGGCAAAGCTCTCTAAGCCTCAAAGGTTATCCCGGCCGGAATCAAAACACCAGCAGCGTGCAGATCGTCGACGATGAGGTCCGCGGGTGGAAGTTCCTCGCACATGCTGTGCACTTCAGGCAAGATGGCAGCCTCGCCATCCAGTATGAAGCTCGCATGGCAAATAAGTTCCAGAGGGTCTAGTGTGTAAGAAACTTCCACGAGTCTGCAAGCATGCCGCTGGCAGACCATAGGTCAACACTGTAACTTTCCGAACTGTCTGAGCACAGGCCGCACAGCATCATGCGGCTGTGGCCACAGATTTGACTAAGCTACGGCTGGCAACTGATTGGTGTGCACTGAATTGCGGCATTTGCGATTCCGAGGGTACGGCAGCCACGGCGTGGTAAGGTTGAGAGTACGAAAACAAAATGGCAGCGTCGATAGTGGCTCCAAATCTGCGGTTAGCGGTAAAAAGTCCGGAAAATTGTATGGCGAAAGCTATAAATGTCCGGGATTTTGAACTTTCTTTAATACATTGGCTCAATGGTTAACTTGATAGTGCCACAGATGGGTCCGAGAAATCAGGCATGTCCACAATTTCAGGCATCCAAGAGATCGGACGTCGACTGTACTTAAAGGGGTACCTGTACTTAAAGGGGTACCAACACAAAAGTTTACAGTTTTTCTATCTCAAATAAATGATCAAGCCTTCGAGAACCTAGAAAGAGGTACAGTGAAACCTCGTTAAATTGTAGTTGGCCGGAGCTCGAAAAAAGTACGTACTAAACGGCAGTACTGCTTAACCGAAATAGCGTCAGGTCGCTCACTTACCTGTCAAAAAAAGAAACCTTCAGGGAGTGCGATGAAAGGACAAAAAACGTGCAGTAATTTATTAACTTCGCGTGACAAAGTCTGTAATCTTCATTTGACGACGCGGCGGCCTAGCAGCAACGACAGCGGCCTCAAACTCGCTTATGCTGTGAGCCAGCTTTGCCGCCAGCCCCCGCTTCTCGGCAAATACCTGCATGACGCTGGCGCAATGCGCAGCTTCGGCCACTGTCGGACCTGGATCACCCGTGTTGTCGCTTTCCATGTCGTCCTCATCACTATCATTTGGCGACTCTTCGACCACCGAGGCAACAATGGCTTCATCGGACATGTCCAGAGATGTCTGCACATCGCTGTCTGCATCTCTGAAGTCGGGGAAGGAAATGCCTTCCGTAACGCCCTGCCGCTCCAGCACTTCAGCTAGCAGAGTTTTGCAAGCTTCGTCTACGATGTCCGAAGTCTGGTCGATGGTGTCACTGGCGTCATCTGCGTCGCCCGCACACACACTGAAGCCAGCACGCTTGAAGCAATTTTGAACTGTCGTTGCTTCAACCTGCCGCCATGAGTGTTTGAGCAGGTGAATCACGCCAATCAGGTCGATGGAGAATAATTTGCCACATTCAATGGCGAGAAAAAATCTGCGCAGCAGATTCTTTTTGTAGAGCTGTTTTACAGCTCGAATGATGCCTTGGTCGAAGGGCTGGGCAATCGCTGTTGTGTTTGGTGGCAGAAATGCCAACTTCATAGCCGTCAGGTTGTCTAAAACAACTCTTCTGTTCTTAGCCGCAAAACGACGATCGATGAGGCGCACATACTCCTCAAAGAGTTTTGCCGTCATCCATGCTTTGGTGTTGCTGCGATAGATGACCCCTGATGGCAACCGAGCGCCTTTAAAACATCTAGGCTTCGACGACTTTCCAATCACGAGAAGCAGAGTTTTGTCGGTTCCAGTCATGTTTACGCAAAACGCCACTAATATTCTGTCTTTTGCATGCTTGCCGCCGGTGCACGTCTCGCCTCTGAACGCGAGCGTTTTGTCTGGTAGCAGCTTAAAGAATAGCGCCGATTCATCCATATTAAATATGTCATCAGGTGCGTAGTCTTCCAAGATGTTTTTCAGCTGACCATTTTGCCACTGCGCCGCGCCATCCACGTCAGCAGCAGCACCTTCTCCCGAAACAGTCCTCGTGGTAATGCCGTGCCTCGCCTTAAATCTGGCCAGCCAGCCATTGCTGCACACGAAGTTGTCATGGTTGAGCTGCGAGGCAAAAATCAGGGCCTTCTTCACGAGCAGGGGTCCTCTGATAGGCAGATTTTTTGACCGTGCAGCTTTTAGCCACTTCACCAGCGCCTCCTCTACATCCGAAAACGGCCGCCGAGTCGGGGATTTGACTTCACTACTTTTAAAACGAAACTACTGTTTACGCCGGTATGGTTTTACAAGGTTTCACTGTACTGCGAACCACGAATGCACCTTAATAAAGTACAGTAAAATCTCGTTAATTAGAACTCTGTTATTTCGAAATCCCACTTGATTCGAAGTATTTCCGCGGTCCCGTATTTCGCAATGCAAGTTTGAGCGGATAATTTTAAGCAAAGGTCAGCACAAGTCTGGTTAATTCGAAAACTTTGGTTGCGGTGTGCCTATTCCTGATCCCAACTTCACCACAAATCAGCGGAAACGGCGGACCTTAAGAGCCACTGGGCAATGTACTTTAGCGATAATGAGTGGTAGCTGAGTAAAAGAAACGGCGCACAAATCTGATAAGCATTTCTTGAGAAATCGCTTTCCTCAGCACCACAACTAATTAAAAAATCCATTTTGAGAAAACGGGCTTTGAAAGTTCAGCACATGTGTTTTCTTCAAAAAGCTCCAGCAAGTAGCTCGAAGAGTCCTTGGGCACTTTTTTTCTTCTTTTGTCTTCCCTCCATCTTCTTTAAGTGCCGTTTAGAATGTTTTTTTTCAGACGCAGGGCATCTTTTTCAAGAGCCGGCTGCAGCAGTTCAAATATTTTCTGCGTCGCTGGCATATATTCCGAGTTCAGCGCCAACGGCGTCTCGCATTTGCATCAATTTCTTCCTTAGTTAAGAAAATGCGTCCTCAGATTAAGGGTCAATGGCCCATGCAGGCTATTGGCCCCAATGCAAAGTGCTGGGTCTGGCATTTTAGCAACACTCGGTGTCACGCTCGACGGTACAGATTCAGAGCACGTGCTGGATCTGGCGATCTCGAACACGCTCGGTGCATTCGCGGCTCCAGGTACACACGGTTTGTCGGATTCTGACTGATGGCACCCGACAGCACAGTTTCGCCGGTGAAAGCATCTACACACTGGGCCTTTGCAGCAGAAAAGCGGTATTTCGATTCTCGTAGAAAACGCATAACATGTTTCCGCGGTCCGAAAAGTCTTCAGCTTGGTTGCCGGCATCACGCACAGCAACAAAATAAAGGGCACAGAACTTGTGCGAAAAAAAAGAAAGAAACTTATCAAAAATACAACGTAAGGCAAAACAAAAGTGACCCGTAAGCAAACGTCTATCGAAGCAGATGGAGCAGAAAGCAACAGCGAGACAAGCACGCTGGACGTCCCATCACCAGGAGGGACTGCCCCCCCCCCCCCCGCTTCCAGCGCAGCAGCCAATGGCGGGCATGCTTTCGCCCGCGAGATATGAATGCGCTGCTCTAGCTAATCAGCGCTCCGCACATCATTTTGCAGAAACGCGTATAGCATCTCAACCATGCCGTTGACGCCATTTTAAAAGGCGGCAAACGAGAAAGAAAGAAAGAAAGAATTCACGGTGATAAGATCAAGATGGCGCGGGACGGCCGCATGGTCTCGGAATGGCGCATGCGTAAGTTCGGTTTGATTTTGGCCTTTGCGCCTGTTTTGGGCACTGCGGCGACCTCAAAAATAGCATATTTTGAGCACTTAGGGGTTGAATTAAGCGCTAATATTTACAGAACAGGTTGTTTATGTGACATACAACCCAAAAATACGGTTTTTCAAAAACAGATTTTTTTTTTGCGATTTTCAGTTTTCAAGGGCCGCGTCTCCCCTTAAGGGGAGACGCTCCTCGAAAGCACTTTTTTCTTGTTATTCAACTTAGAGCTTCAGAAATTGGACCACTGATGCAGTTTTTCCTCCTGATTCCAAATCTGTAATCAGTTTTTACATAAGTGCAATAGTTTGGGAGTTGTGTTTCAAGTAATGGTGAAACTTGATAAGTTTTCCGGGAACTTTCGCGCATACTAAATGTTCATGCAGAGAGTTGTTCAATGGCTCCTTTTGCTCCCTATTAGCCATAGAGTGCCGATATCTAGCTAGAAATTGTGCTCCAACTTTGAAACTATGAAAAAAACATCTGTGTAGCAAAGTACCCTTTTTTTCCACTCGACCACCATTAAATTTATTAATAGATATTTACAGCTGATAGGTTGTGCTGATTCAAGTAGATATCGGCACCCTACGCACTCTCCTCAATGTGTGTGCCAAATTTCGTCGTCGTATGACCATTCTAAGTGCCCGAAACACTTCCCGCAAAAAATGCAAATTGGCCAAAATTGCGAAATGAGAAAAACGCGTTTGAAAGTTTGAAAGTCTGTATTTACAAAAATGAAAAACGCAGTAGCACGAAACTTGTGCTGAACACATACACACATGTCCAGAGGGAATATCAGTTGTCTAAAACTCTCCAGCACCGTAGGTTTTCCCTTCCCGGCTGGTGCGGCAGGACTCTTCCACCCGGGCCCTCTTGGCTGCACTGCGACGGTGTGCCCTCGCCTCAGCGGTCTGACGCACATTCATCTTGTGCATGCGCATGCTGTCTCGGCGGTCGCTGAGGGGTAACCAGGGCCTCCGAAGGAAGCACCCCAAGCTCTTCCAGCACCTTTTCAAAGCTCGCGTGGCCCCGGTTGAACCACAGGACTGCAATGGCTGTGGCTGTTTCCACAGCAGTCCGGGAAGCAAACCGGGTCTTTGGACACAGCAGCCATATTTTGCTGTTCAGGGACTCGGCCGCGTTCTGTGTCTTGCCGTGGAGGCACCGGGCAAGCAGCTTCGCATCTGTGAGACGCTTGTAGATTGGGAGGACTGCCAAACCCTGGGCCTTGGTCAGGAGGGGGGTGTGGCACGGTGCAGGCTGGCCCTGCGCCTCAGCACGTCGGTGCTTGCACCACGAGTCTGGGCCTGCAGGACAGAACTTGTGACTTCCAGCACCGTCTGTTGAGCACGAGTGCAAACATGAGGCCCATATGGCAGTGTACATCTTGTGGACATTTCCCCGATTGTTCACAATGGCCACCTGAAAGTAAGTTTGAAGCTTCTGGATGGTGGTCTCCTTCAGCTTCTCCCCTCGTGGAAGTGGCGTTGGCAGCTTCCGCAGGCCGGTGCCCAGACGTTTCGCCACGTGGTTGGTGCACTCCTCTTTTTCAATTGGAGTGTCAGGGTACACGTTGGCATCACAGACCCCGTTGTAGGCCTTGCTGTCTCCAAGGGGTGTCTCATAGTTCACAGTCCTCTGCCAAATGCGCACTGCAGCTTCGGCCTCCATGGCATGCGAAGAACAGTCGCAATTCTTCTCACAAACGGGATGATGAAACGCCTGCCATGTTTCTTCATCGCCTCCCATGTCGTTATGCAAACTGCACGCCAGGCAGAAGTTGGAAAGCACTTCATAGTCCAGGCACAAACCAGTGTCCAAGGACACTACAGTTCCCACACCATTGTGGCTTTTGTGGCCTCTTTTTTGCCATGTGCCGTCAAACATGACTGGCACGTCACTGTTACCAGCCACCTCTTTGGTGACGCTGCGTGCCCTTTGCATGTTTTCACAGACAGCCTTCACTGCCGCACTGTGAATCTTTTCGCCGATAGCATGGAAGGTCTTATGGTGCATAGGGTTTGGCAATCCAACTACTGCACAAAATCGTGAAAGTTGCTCATGCCCGATACCGACGGCACGCGCTGCAAGCACCACTTTCAGGTTCACGGCAAAGGCGTCACGCGAACTCCCGCTGTCGTAGCTTCTGCTTGCACCGCGGCCGCCATCTGACGCGACCCGCTTCGACGAGTACGCGGACGAAAGGATGCTCTCCGAGCACTCCGCATTCTCGCAGTGTAGCTCCAGAAACGCCGAAAGGCCTTTCCGCTTTTTATTCGGTGCCCGAACTGCGAGTTTACTCTCGTGACAAACGGGGCATGCCGCGCCTGCGACGACGGCCGTCAATGCACCCAACTCGCACAGCACTACGCTTTCGGCACGATCGGCATTCGGCCTGACGTCGTTTTCGAATAACGCGATCTTTTTCTGCGATGCACTCACAAAATTCACTGCATCGTTGATCTCGTCGTCGCAGTTGCCATGGTCGACGTTGCCGTGGTCGATGTTAGGCCTACCGGCCGCTGGCCCGTCGCGGACATTTTCGTTGGCGGTGGCTTTCTTGTACGTCCTCCGCCGCTTCCCTCTGAACTTGTTCTTACTTCTGTATTTCCGATGGTCGGCAACGGCCTTTTTCGGGCTTGCCATCGCACGAAAACAGCGAAAAATAACTCCGGAAAACAGTGAAGCGAACTACGGCAAGAAAACACGGGTGCTGTCAGCCAATGGCGGCCCTGCGTTAGTGGCGCGCGGTTTGAAACGGCGGGAAAAGACTGTTTTTGTTGCTTTTTTTTTAGATTTTTCGTGAACGTACGAGACTTCAAGAACCGGGATCGTGGAGAGTAAGGACAACTCTACACGAGCCAGCGGCCGCAATATGGCGGACAGCTCTCTTCGCGGCCCCGCGAGCACGCGAACAGCAGCCCGTTTTGTGTAAATTTCGTGATGCCGCGCGTCACTGCCGCTCACTCAGACGCGTTTTTCACTGACTTCTGATGCTTATTTCGCTGTGATATTTTCAGATGTCAAAATATAATGTATAAAGATGATAAAGCAACAAAAAACAGAAAAGGTGAAATTTGGAAAAAAAACGCGACTTTTCGACCCGCGTCTCCCCTTAATGAGAGTCTACTGTATATGCTTCAATTGTATGCCCTTAAGTCACAAATAATCATCATCATCAGCCAGACTACGTTCCCTGCAGGACAAAGGCCTCTCCCATGTTCCGCCAGTTAACCCGGTTTTCTGCTTGCTGCTGCCAATTAATACCCGCAAACTTCTTAATCTCATCTGCCCACCTAACCATATGTCTCCCCCAAACCCGCTTGCCTTCTCTAGTAATCCAGCTAGTTACCCTTATTGAGCAGCGGTTATCCTGTCTACGTGCTACATGCCCAGCCTATGTCCATTTCCCCTTTTTGATTTGAACTATGATATCCTTAAACCCAGTTTGTTCCCTAATCCACTCTGCTCTCTTCTTGTCTCTTAAGGTTACACCTACCATTTTCCTTTCCATTGCTCGCTGTGTCGTCCTCAATTTAAGCTGAACCCTCTTTGCAAGTCTCCAGGTATCTGCTCCGTAGCTAAGTACCGGCAAGATGCAGCTGTTATATACCTTCCTCTTGAGGGATAGTGGCAATCTACCTGTCATGATCTGAGAGTGCTTGCCAAATGTGCTCCACCCCATTCTTATTCTTCTATTTACTTCACACTCACGGTTCAGCTCTGCGGTTATTACCTGTCCTAAGTAGACATGGTCCTTTACAACTTCAAGTGCACTATTACCTATCTCGAAGCGCTGTTCTCTTCCGAGGTTGTTATACATTACTTTTGTTTTCTGCAGATTAATTTGAAGACCTATTTTAAGACAAATTAATAGTGCATAAACTGGTGGTGGCAGCATTCTATTGATAGAAACCAATGGTTGCAGGAAAATCTTTTATGTATTTTAAAACAAGTAATTAAATTTACAAAGAAAGAAGTCTGACTGTAGAATCAGTAAATGTACAATTCAGTTCCAAAAGGTCTGAATCACTGGCTAAAAAATTACAACCTTTACGAGAACAAAAAATTGCCTGACCATCGCACCACACACTACAGTACACTACTGAACAGGCCATGTGTAACAGTAATTTGCAGTCCAATGAAGTGGCAAGTGAAAATGTCACATGACTAGCACAACACTTATGTTTTTTCCATGTCTACAAGACAGAAATTGCATGCACAAATGTGCACTCTGCTACTGAAGAAGGCATACACAAGGAAATGAAATGGAACGGTATAATGTGGCAAACTCACGAAGTCAAAGTTTGTGTCTGTTCCTGGTCCGACGTCACCCTTCTTGTCCAGACCGGGTGCCCTCCTGTAGTCACTGCGGTCGTCTGTTGTTTTACTCTGCATGTCTTGTGTCACTGCAAAGCAAGACATGTATCAGTTACACTACAGCGACACTGTAATGAACTGTAGGAACACTGTAATGGAGGGCCTTATAGATTGCAACCACCTGAGGTCCTAAAAGAGGCCCTGAAACACTTTTTCAAGTAACCATGGAATGAATTCACTGGAAGAGCTTTTTGCCTCACGAATTCAACGCTGCAAAAATTTTAAGAATTCGTCCACAGCGAGTGGAGTTACAAAGGTTTGTCGCATGCTGCAATTGCATTCTCCTCCAGTCCTGACGAAAGCGCTGGAAGATAAGCAGGGAGGGATGGCAGGGCCACAAAAAAACGTCACGTGCTTCACGACCTTGAGCACTTTTTTTTCTTCGAATGTGCAACTTATTTAGTTTGATCGCGCGCACGCACATGTAGCAGTCTGCCGCGCCTATCTCTCGAACAAGTGAGCACGCCATGTTCATATCAGCCAATGGTTGATAGATGGGCTTACTATGTGCGATTTTTGGGAATATTAAGTGATTTGTAAAGAGAAAAGAAAGCAATTTTAAGCTGACATTAATAATTTTTTAAATTCCAGGCTGCATGCTGTGCAATATTATTTGGCTCACATGTTGTCAGGAGCCTCTACTACCGATCGGCAGAGTTTTCTGACCATACTCAAAAAGTGTTGCAAGGCCCCTTTAACATGCCCCTAAATCTAAGCACACAGGCCTCGTACACTTCCCCCTCCCCCAAAAGTTAAAAGTAAACAAAATGTTGACAACAAATCTAGGTAGCAAGTTCACTGGAACGAACAAGCTGTTTTGCCAAATAAAAACAAAAGACCAATAGCACAGTAACACAACGAAGTTATGTTCTCTCTATAGCAGCACACCAAAGAAATGACGTAACATTAAAGCAAACGAATGATTGATATGTGGGGTTTAACGTCCCAACCAACCATATGATTATGAGAAACCCCGTAGTGGAGGCCTCCGAAAATTTCGACCGCCTACAGTTCTTTAACATGCACCCAAATCCGACCACACGGGCCTACAGCATTTCCGCCTCCATCGGAAATGCAGCCACCGCAGCCGGGATTCGATCCCGCAACCTGCAGGTCATGGTCAGCAGCCGAAAACCTGCAGGTCATGGTCAGCAGCCGAGTACATTAGCCACCAGATCACCATGGCAGGGCGTGGCAGATCAAATGGTGGCAGGCCGTGGCAGATCACCACGGCAGATCAAATGGTGTCTAAGCAGTTTGTAACAAGCCCTTCTTTAGTGTTATCATAGTTATTGGGAGCCCACATCAAAAGTCCGATCCCAAAATGAAAGGGGTCCTGAGCCATCCCTCTTGCTTTCATGGTGATGTGATATTTCATGTGTGCTCAAGGTTGTGGCACACACTGATGTAGCTTTCTACGTGCTCGTCAATATGAGAAAGTGCGGAACAAATCCCTTTAATTCAGCTCATTCTTTAGATCGTGAATCTATTGCGGCAATCGATACAAGTGGCAATGAACTCTGATACTGAGGCTACCTGAAGTGGTTCAGGGAGGCCTGGCAAAGATGGTATCCAGCATACAAAATGCTCCCCAGACCAGTACACAGGAGTATAAATGTACACTCAGGGAATGAAATAGTGGCCGTCCACCAAATAATAAATTACATGCAAAGCACTAAAGTTACCAAAGAAAAAAAAACGTGGAACGCTTCAAGCTGTAGCTAGACAAATGCGGCATGTCTTTCACCATTACAGACTCTTAACTGAAATAGTGGAGATGGAGAGAAAGTAGTCAATGAAGAGAGGCACTTGACACATCTAGTTTTCCTTATTGAAAACATTTCACAAGCTAAAATTAATCTACGATTACAAGGAAAGCTACAGTGGGGGATCCCCAATTCTTTCTAACCACCTAGACCCAAACTGAAGTGTGCAGGCTTTTTCTCATTTTCCTCCATTGAGATGAGGCCACCATGACTGAGAATTGGACATGCAGCTTTGTGCTTCGCTTTTCAATGCCATAGACACCAGCACACAACTACGGGTAATTTAACCATGCAGAGTGACAGTGGCTAAAAGCCAGCTAGTGTGTTAAATCAAGTGCACTCACTCTTTGGCCTTCGGCTTGGTGCCTCCTGGCGAGACTGCTTCTTCAATGTGGCGGGCACAATCTCTGGTGGCAGGTGCAAGAAGTCCCTCAGATACTGGATGCCTTCATTGGTGAGGTACCAGTAGTAGTGGCGCCATGCGAACTGCTCCTTCACGTAGCCGCGCGACTTAAGGGACTGCAGCGCCTTGATTACTTGGAGGTTCGGGATGGCCTCCAGCTCGGGGTGCTTGGGCGCGTGGAAGTCCTTCTTGGCCACAAGGACACCTTCCTACAGGGGTATAAAAGGGGCATCATGGCAGACCGAGCGTTTTTGATGACCGTGCCACAAATACCGTGGAGTTGAAACCAACACGGCGGCACAATGATCTAACTTGACACTAGTATATTCAACTCCAAGTCGTTTATGGCCAGGCCGCGTCGTATCATCATACCGGCGAATTCTAATTTCCAACTGCGCGTGCTTTTTGAACACGCGGTGTGTGCAGAACACCGAGAAAGGTCGACTTACATGCGTCACAAGCATTTCAACCAATACAGAAACTGACACACAAAACAGGCTTCACTACGGGAAACGCGTCATGGGGTTCACACCGAAGCTTTCAATACATCCAAACCCAGTTTCATGTTGCCCAATCGTAGGTAGTTTCGTTAAAACACGAATAACACGCACTTATGGTTGATAACCCCGAATAGGTTTGAAGGAATCCCCGCAGCGCACTAATTATTATAAATCACCGCGCTACGAACATTATAAACTGTGGTCGACTCCGCAGCCAGCATGCAAGTCTTTAGGCGGGCGGGCAATCTTGCTTCAAACCGCGCAACCAGCACAAGCAAGTCGATACCACGCAAATTGTAGTAGACAGAATATTTTTTTTTTGCTTACCTTAAAGAGGTATTCGTAGATAGCCACGCGATTCTTCTTAGGCATCAACATGTTGAACCTGCCAAGAGAAGAGCGATGACTATTCGCACAACAGAAGCGAAGACGGTCTACGACGAGCCAAAACAGCAAAGTTTAGAGCATACAAAAAGACAAAATGAAAAAAATGCGCTCATTGTAAACTGTTTTGACTACACGATAAACGCGAATCAATCCACGGGTCTTCGTAACAGTTACAAACTCTGCAGGCCGGCTGATCAGGCATGAAGTCTATGGGGCCAAGCACCAATAAGTACCGATAGAACTTTTACCTCATTTAAATAACACACACAAACACGCACATAGACAATGCAGCATAGTACTTACGATTTCTAAAATGGAATGATGCTAGTAAAGACATTGATTCGACGGATTTTCAGCTTACCTTTGAACCGCTACAATGCTCCCGACATGAAAGCTTAGCGGAAAAGGAAAAGAACCATGCGTGCGTTTCCGGTGGCTTCTGCGCTGTGATCGAGGTTATGCTAACCACGTGGTCGCAGTGGTCACGTGATAAATATGTAAACGCAGCTGAGGACGCAGACGCCGCCGTCGTTGACAATGTTATGAGGCATGTATACTGTGCTAATGAGAATGATGTGGTTAAATGACCACTGAATGATGGACCGAACTATTCCAAGTGCAATGCCTCACAGCTAGCAGCTGCTGGACAGCCTAGCCGATCACTTCCAGTTTCGGGCACGCACATGTTCACCGGTGCTAAAGCGTCTGCGTTCGTGTCATGGGCTCCTTAGTACACGTAATATTATTATTGTCATGTATGATCATTCCTCACGTTTCATCCGAAAAATTCAGCGACCGCAAACTGGGAATTTACAGGTAGATCAAACAAATTACTTTCTCGTCTTCCCTTGTGTCGGCATCGAAGCTTACGTTACGTAGCGCTTGCTTACGTTGAACTTGACTTGGACGAAACGTAGCGCACTTTGGCTCGTAAGGACGAGTTGTTGGGGCATTGAATATCATGGGCGTCACTGAGCCTGTTTTATAGCATACTTGAACTATTTTGCATTCGTGAATTGACCAAATGTAGGTGATTTTCGAAAGTCATTACATTTGTGGCTCTGCTACTTGTGGCGATCCTTTATTAACTCTTGAGAGTAACGGAAAACTTTGGGTTGTTGTGTGACGAATTACAAAGGGAACTTTCAAGTACAAATTAAGGCGAAGTTTCTCGCAATCTGTTCTTCTAACTTGCGTGCGCAAGAAGATCAGAAAACTGACAGGTGAACAGCTTGCATAATACGGGAGTAGAAACATATTAGTAGAAACTGCGTCATCAGTTGTTGCAAGAGCATGCTGCAAAAATTATTGGTGTCAGCAGTGCACTTTGCGGCGAACCTTTGCATTGCGATCTTGGCTTCATGCATACCTTGTTCTGCAAGACTGCTCGCAGTAGTAGCATTCTGCTTATCTATAGCTGTGATAGACTTACTGCTAGACGTTGCTGGTTATCTTATTGCTGACCTTATGAATTATTCATGATGTACAGGCATTTATTGAAAGTGCAAAGTGAACGGCTAAACATTTTAAAGTTCTTTATGTGTTCTGAAGCTAGGTTGCTGGGTTTACAGAAAAAAGTTTAGATGCCGGGGATGTGTTATGTCAACTTAAACGATCTACTTACCTGCCACAGTGGTTATGTTGTGCAACTGCTGACCCAAAGGTCATGGGATCTAATACCGGCTGCGGGGATCGTATTTTGATGGAGGTAAAGTGCTAAATGTTCTTGTAAAGGGGAGGTTGAGACGCACATTAGTCGAGACCAGATTGTCAAAATTTCCAGAACCTTCCATACCGCATCTTTCAAAATCGCATCGTGGTTTCTGAGGTGTAAAACCCAAACAGTAGTTATTGTCAACCAATGTGTTTGCGTCGCAAATACATGCATCACTGCCTAAAATAAACATCAATACATGCATCGCTGCCTAAATAAATGCATCGCTGCCTAAAATAAACTTGCACTTGGTTTTGTGGCCAAATATAAACACGTTTCTTGTGATTCTTCTGCAGGAGTCATGTGCTGGAGATGTTCCAGCACGCGTACGACGGCTACATGAAGTACGCCTACCCTTACGACGAACTTCGACCACTTTCCTGCGACGGCATTGACACTTGGGGCAGTTTTTCACTCACACTCATCGATGCACTTGACACGTTGGCTATTATGGGCAACTACACGGAGTTCCGAAAGGTGGCGGCAATGATCGCAGAAAATATTAATTTCAACATCAATATCAATGTTTCGGTCTTTGAGACCAACATTCGAGGTGAGTTCACCACATGCACAGGTTGTCCCTGCCATATGCTCACACCCTTGTTAGTAAATGAATTCAGGGCTTTTATGCAAATATGATCGAATGTGCACAAATTTCACATTGGCACATGAAGGACTGGTGACATGAAGAAAGAACGCAGGACGATCATTAGTGGCTGAAGTTGATAAAGTCACAATACCGAAATACGAAACACCATCATTTGTGCACATTTCATTGAGTAATGTCATGAGAAAATCACGAAATAAGCGATGCTTGGTGCTTTAGCCGGGTGCTAAAACAATTACGTCAATATATTTCCAGCACAGTTGATTCTGAATGTTGCCTTAACATTAATTTTACCATCACATTCCCATTAGTAGAGGAGAAATCAATGTCAGTCAAAGTCTCACATTTAAATTTCATGCTTGAATCTCTGCATGTGATGTCATAAATTTTGAAGTGTAATTTTCACATTTTGGTGACATTGACTCAAAGAAATTTCTTGAAATTCGGTATGTTAGGTCTGTCACCCTATCAGAGATTAATGCCCATATTTTTTACCGATTAGGGGTGCCATATGCCCTAGTATACACTGTCAAAATCTATGACGTTCTAGCAATTGATGTGGGAATTTCGAGGGGGTGTCAATACGAGTGTTTTCTTTTTACACGTTTTCTCGCTTACCAAGCATCGTCTCATGGTAACTGTGACTTTGGTACCGTGAAAGAGCGATTTACTCATGCAAGAAAAATCATTTTTCTGATTAGGTGTCCCTTTAGGAGGCAACTTTCAACGGAAAACTGCTAGAAGAAAGATCTATCGATCGATTCTCCTTTAGTGACTTTTGAAGTGTGAAAAACACCTGTTTGCATGCCGCATTTGCCTTCTTTTATGAGCTGAATAAGTGATTTTTACAAGAGGCTTGAGGATTTCACAATAATCATCAGAAGCAAATTTTCATCATACAATCAGGTAAATCCCCTGATACTAGCCTACAGAACATTGATAGTTGTTTTTAGTGCTTGCAAGATGTGTGAAATTCGGGGAAAGGGACACAATGTGCACGTCCAGTCAGCATTGTGCTCTATTTCTAGTCATGTGTAGTGCTGGCAATGCACTGCTCTGTAAGTTAACAACTAAGTTTTAAGTATTAGAACAATTGCTTATATGCAGTGGAAAAACTTTGAAAAACTATCGAACGTCAGAATGCTCTGCTACGCATGGTTTCATTTAATTTGGCATTTAATTACAGCTTTCTGATACATTCCTTCTTCTTTGGAGCAGTTGTTGGTGGCCTGCTTTCTGCACATCTACTGTACCGAAAAGCTGAAATGCCTCTCGAGCCAGGCTGGCCCTGCTCGGGACCTCTGTTGCGCCTTGCCGAGGATGTGGCCACACGACTGCTTCCAGGTGTTGTATTTCTTTCATTATTCTTGTTTAGTTTGCTTCGTTTATCTCTGGGAAACAGCAAGTCGCTTAATGAGCCAAGATTTTTGCATGGCGATGCGGCTGGCCAGCAGCAACCAAATGAAATGGGCGAAAAAAGAATATACTGCTTGAAGCTCATAGTTTCGTAAGTGAAAAATAAAGTAAGTAAATTTGGTAACTGACAGAGCTAACATAGGCTGTCTTCTCTGTCGTCTTACACATCGCATCAGCCCAAGACATTGCTTGGGCTGATATCTCGACAGCTGGCTTGAGCTTGATAATGCAACACATGACTGTGCATTTCCATTTTTGGGGTGTGTTAGTAAGCTGAATTTCAGAACATATTCAGCCCTAGCAGACAAGGACATAAGAGAGATGCCACCACAATTATCACTGTGGTGTCATCTGTCCTAAGTGCTTGTCTACTGGCACTGACTATGTTTTCAAATGGCTGTACATGTTTTGAGAAATGTCAAGCAGCAAATTATTGCCAAAGTTTTCAGCTTTGCTTCTCTCTCTGTTGTAAAACGGTGCTTGTACTTTCTACCATGCCTTCCTGACTGGGTTGCTGTTTTGTAAAACATGTGATGGGTTTGCTTCCCGGGTATACCTCTTGCATCTAGAAGGGCATAGTCAAAGGAACCTAAACCTTATCAGAAATATTCTGTAGCCCTTCAATATAGCATCATCCATTACTCATCATGCAGTTTAAGAACAATAAAACCAACAGTTTGTTCACTTTGAAGCAGTCTTACATACTTATAAAAACCTTTTTGTCACGTGGCAGCAGCTGTCTGATGGTGAAAGGTCTCTGGGACAAAATAGCTACAAGCCTTATTTATTTGTTTATTTATTTATTTATTTATTTATTTATTTATTTATTTATTTATTTATTTATTATGACATACTGCAGGCCCCACAAGGGGCCCAAGCAGGAGGGGCATAATCACTCAAGTATAAACAAACCGACAATACAAGGTAAAATACAGCAACTTCTAAAAAGAAAAAGAAACATACTGTCTCAATTTTCTATATGTTGAATCCCATCAATACTACAGACAACAGATATGGGCAGATCATTCCAGTCAGATATGGTGCGTGGATAGAAGGAAAATTTGAAGACGTTTGTTCTGGCGCTGTAGGGGGTCAGGGATGCAGCGTGTCGATGTCGTGTACGCCGAGAAGTCAATGGCTGAATATACTGATCAGGGCTTATGCCGAGTTTGTTGCTTTTAAGCTGGTAAAGAAATTTAAGCCTTTCTATTTTACGTCGTGCCTACAACGTTTGGATCCCGTGCTCTTTCATGAGAGTAGTAGGCGAGTCTGATAAACGATATTTTGAGTAGATAAAGCGAACCGCTTTGCGCTGTATCATTTCAAGAGCTTGAATATTTTTTTGCTTCTGCGGGTCCCAAACTGAGCATGCGTATTCGAGTTTCGGTCTAATAATCGATGTGTATGCAAGAAGTTTAACACTTAGAGGAGCTAATTTAAGTTTGTGTCTGAGAAGGCAGAGCTTGCGAAAAGAGGACGCACAGACGTTGGAAACGTGCTGATTCCAACGTAGGTTGTTTGTAATGGTAACACCAAGGTACTTGTAACAACTGACTTCACAAAGCGGCCGTTCAGGAAGCTCATAGGAAAACGACAAGCTGTTTTTCTTTTTAGTAATTTTCATGAAGACCGATTTTTCGGCATTTAACTTCATATTCCACTTTGTGCACCAAAAAAATTGAAGTGCATGAAGACTGAGACAATGTTATTTCTGTGTGTAGCTTTTGACACGAAGACTGGCATGCCATATGGTACAGTCAACCTAATGAACGGAGTACCACTGGGAGAGACCAGTATCACGTGCACAGCTGGCGTGGGGACCTTTTTGATCGAGTTTGCCACCCTCAGCCGGCTAACAGGCAATCCGGTCTTCGAACAGGTGGCTCTGCGAGCCTTGCGAGCTCTTTGGAAAGCCCGGACATCCATAGGCCTGGTAATCTGCAGACCTTAGTCTTTCTCGAATTGTGCATTGTAAATTACAGCTGTTGTAGATTTTGCTTAAATTAAAGTGCTAAAAGCCATGTGGCCTGCCATAGATTTTTGTCAGAGATATAGCTATAACTATTATTGATTACTAAAAAACACACAAGTGTGATTTGTGTTCCTCAAATCCTCATTTAAAAAAAAAAGGATGAATAGGGCTCGTAAAGCTTAGGTCTCTTGCAAAAGGCCAAACTGGCGGTCGTGTCATACGTGCACAAGTTGGCCCATCATCTGAAAAAGCTTGCGAGAAGACTTGGCATTTAATTTATCTTTTCAGCTCTGAGGAAGCTTGGAGAACTTTGCTTTCGAATAAAAAAGGAGAGGGTAATGTAATAGCAAGTGGACTCAGCATAAGCTGTCGTTCACAAGATGTGCCGAAGGGTTAGTCTATGATATTCTTTTTTTACATGTGGCTCAAGATGTGCCGAAGGGTTAGTCTATGATATTCTTTTTTTACATGTGGCTGTTCTTGTATAGAACAAATTGGTTGCTTTAGATGAGCGGGTTAGGGAAAGTCAACAAAAGGTTGTGCAAAATAAATGGGGACCAAATTTGCCTAAACTGTCAGTTCAAGCGCACGAATAAACAGAAAGGAAGAGAGGACCCTTGTCCTCTCTTCCTTTCTGTTTATTGTTGCGCTTGAACTGACAGTTGCACCGTGCATATCCGACTAGCCCAACTTTCGATTCCGTTGCAATTCATATTAAGAATAGCCCGTCAAGCTCTTGTGGGCTGTGCTTTTCTGGTATGCAGGTTATTGCCAGGAGAATAGTTTAAGTGTTCTGTATTAGCAAAAAAGGCAGCATGTGTATTAGCGGCACTTTCACAGTATTGTACACTTCTGAGGAGAAGTTCCTAGAGGGTGCAAAACTTTATCACAATTTATGGCATGTTTTCTGCGCAGGCGCTGAGAAAGATATGTACGGGCTTTTTTTGCAAATGAAGCAATTGTTAGTGGCACTCTATCCTATGCCCTTCCTCGTGATTTTGCTGTCTGGTGCCTTAAAGCAAATATCAATGTACACCAACCTGCCCAACCAAAAGTTATCTGTAAGAAGCCCTGGAACACTTTGTCGGAAAGAGCAGATAACGCTGCCGATCGGTAGTCGAGGCTTCTGAGAGCACATGAGCCACATATCATAGCACACGGCCTGGAATTCAGAATTAATTTTCACAGTCAGCTAGAAATTATTCCTCCCCTTGTTACAAATGGTGCCATGCCGCGAAAGGTTGGCAACGTTCAAGTAGCCCGCCGCAATCATCGTGGCACGAGCACCAGGCAAGACTTGGCTGGCATGTGCCACGCGTTCATGCGCTCAGGCTACGAGGAAGACAATCGGAGCTGTGCGATTCAGCTACTCGGACTTCGACGACCATAGTCATTAGACTCGTGGGCACAAGTTCGCCCTAATAAAGACTTGTTTTTTAACCTGTCTGCCTTGGCCTTCCTACAACATGCTCATTGGCTGATTAAAGCTTGGGAGCTATGAAGTTATCGAGGTTGTCTCGTGCATGTGCTTGTAATCACACTGAATGTAAACCACGCATTCGATAAAAGAAAGTGCTCGAGGTCATGACGCATGCACGACATTTTTTCCCCCTTGCCATCCCACCTTGCTTAGTTTCCAGTGCACTTGTCGAGACGGGAGAAAAGAGAAAGCAGTTACAGGCGTTCAAGAAATCCCTGCAACTCTGTTCGTACTTGATGGATTCCAAAAATTTTGGTGGCAGTTGATTCTCGGGGCAATAAACTCTTTTAGCGAAGCCATTTCACGATTACTCAAAAAAGTGATGCGGAGCCCCTATAAGCATAAGTGATTTCGTATCATGCCGCAGCCTTCACAAGAAATCTTAACCCAGCGATTTCCCTTGGCTGCATGGAAACCATGTGCGCTGCTGTTTGCATTTCAGCATGTTCTGACAGTGTCTGCAGCATTAGTGAGCCTTGAATACCTAAGTGCGATATACGTATGATGTAGCGCATGAGTACTTCTTCACTTTGTATGTATCGTTAGATGCATTGGTTTTGTGAATGTTTATATGTGTGTTTCAATCAGCAGTATTGACAAAAGTTGTGTCATATACCTGCTGCTGTCTTACAGGTCGGCAACCACATTGATGTTCAGCTTGGCATCTGGACTGCTACAGATTCTGGCATAGGAGCTGGCGTAGATTCTTATTATGAGTACCTGGTCAAAGGTGCCATCATGCTGCAGAGGCCCGAACTTATGCGCATGTTCAAAGGTTCGAGTGATGCTACTCTGCTCTTGAAGTACTATTGTGCATCATGTCCTTCGGTTCAATTGGAGAACAACTACTTAGAGAGAGTCATTAGTGGAGAAAAGAAAGGACTGTAGCATAAAAAGTAGACTATTCCTCTGTTAGGTATGACATAATGTGACATTTGTGTCTTTGTTTAAACAATGAAGGATTGAAATATCTCTTATGGTATTTTATAACACATGTGTCTGTTAGGGTTATGCCTCCTCTATACTGGACATAGCCCTAATATTCTGGTAGTACTGCATAACAGTTTTACAATATTCACTTTTGAGTTTTCTTCTGAGAGCTTTTTTCTTTCAAGTGTGTGTTGTTTTGTCTTACTTTTTCTCTATTTTTGTCTTGTTTGAAAATTTGGAACTCTTCGCTGTGTCTTGTGACAGGTTCCTCTTCAAAGAAGGAATGGGTGGGAAAGCTGTCACATTTTAAATGCATCGAGAAAGTTTGCTTGTTCCTCTTAAGGTTTTGTTATTTCGTTGTTCACTTGCAGAATATGAGAAAACGATAAGCAAGTATATGAAACGTGATGATTGGTACTTCTGGGTGGAAAATTCTTCCGGCAAAGTAACCATGCCAGTATTCCAGAGCCTCGAGGCATTTTGGCCAGGTTTGTTGGTTAGTAACAACTACATTATTTTGACGCCGGAACATTCGGCTTCATTCCTGCATTGGTCCAATTTCAATTCCTGAATGATGTTTGCTGAGGCTATTGCATATGTAAACTGAGGTCTTGTTAGCTTGCGCTAGTATTCAGGATTTTAAACTGTGAACAATGTTAAAAGCTGGAATATATTAGCTGGCAACATAAGTCAGAAAGATTTGAGCACTGTATTCTCCACTCCCTCATTTTGGTCTCTCAAATAACGAAACCTGAATGGTGCGTGTGTTTCGATGAGCTTGTGAAGTTCTTTAGTCGAGTAGCATAGTATGTCTCGTTGCTCTAACATAAACTATTGCTTAAGACGTCGCTGCGTCATACAGCTTGGAGGTTTCATAAAACTTCTACAAGAAAAAAACTGGTTGTAAGGCGATTTAAGTAATGCCAAAATTATTAGCTCCTGATTATGCATCCTCTTAGGATGATGCGTAATCATTTTGTTTATTTATTTCGATATGCAGTTTCATTTATTATTTTGCCTGGCTTCACTTTACATTTTTTTGTATTTTGGTATTTTCACTGTTGCAGCAATGTTACACAGAATTTTGAATTCACTGATGTCGCTGAAGGGGCTTCATGACAATATTGCTACATTGCTATGCGCAACATCACAGGCTCAGGTGGTGGCCACGGGATGCAGCACCAACAATCACAAACCTGTTTAGTTGCATAACTCGGGACACTGGCACAAAGAATCACACAAACGACGACAGATTAAGACGGCTCGCAGCACTGCATCTTGTCTTTATTCTGCTGCATCGTGTCGTCATCCGTGTTATTCTTTGCACTACTATTTCGAGTTATGCACTACCAACTATCCCATCAGTCGGTCCTCTTTAAACTGTTTAGTTGCCCTCACCATGTTTATATAGAAAGCCTTACGGCACCTGCTTATCTCTTGCTTCGTTTTTCTCTCCTACCACATTTACCGCAGACACTAATAGGTGATTTGGACAATGCACGCAAGTCACTATATAACTACCACCAGATATGGAGGGAGTATGGTTTCACTCCCGAATTTTACGAAGTGGTGCACGGAAGAGCTCACCCAAAGCGAGATGGCTACCCACTTAGGCCAGGTGAGTCGTTACTGGGGCCCTGGCTTGATTGTGGGTTGAGCTGAGAGGACAAGCACATACTATTTCAGTAGCCTCTTCGCTTCTGATTATATTTATGCAGTCCAAATTTGGCACCAACCTATTTGGATATAATACCTGATAATGGTGCGGCAACATGGCACTCACTACCTCATCATTAGCTGTAATTTAATATGTGCTTGGTGTTCGATTTGTTGCAAGATTTTTCATGACATTACATTATTATTGCATAACCTCATGTCTGAAGCAGTTCTGTTATTGCTACGTGTTGTATCTTAAGGTTTTTGGTGCAGTAGCACATAATACTGCTCTTTAGAATTACTAATATAAATTTCATATTGTCGCAACTAAAAAACACAGACTTATAATGTTACAGTAATGACAGGCATCAGAGTTCAGTTGATTATATTGAGAGATCTTGGCACTGTGCTACAGACAAGTAAGAGTGTTGCTCAATATGATAGGTGGTGAAAGACAGTTATTGGTCTTATGTTCAAGGAAGATTGAACCAGTAAGACATTTCTGGTACTTTAAGACTGCGGGATTCACGTTTTAAGAAAACATGGGCATATTAAGATGTTTCTGTGTTACCTATGAGCCTTAGCCACACTATATTTCAATATGCGCAGTCATGTTTTTTCGCAAAGTGTGCATCTACACTGATAGAAGCATGCCACAATAGTTGACGACAACAAAGAAGCAATGGAATTTCCTGTTAATTTGTCATTTTCTGCGGTTGTTTACTGGCAGTTGTACATTTCTCGCTCAGCTTGACCTCAACATAATACATTCATGTTGGACAAGTTGTCCGTGTAAGTGGGTGCACTACAGAGGGTGCATCTAAGAGAACTTCAGCTGGTCGAAATTAATAGGAAGGCCCCATAGGTGTATGCAAATCAGCTTATGCGTGAATATTTTTATGATGCACAACTTTGCCCAATGTTTAAGCAAGTGCAAGCTTCGAGCATACAATGGAAAATGTCATTTTATATTGTGCTTGACTCTTTTAAGACAAGATGCACGGTGAATCAAATTATTATGAGAGAAGTAAAAAAGGACAGATCAGTGTTTAGGCTAGGATTTCAAAGTTTTCCTGGGCAAATTTAGCTGTGTTATTTTTACTGTAACTCATTTGTGGCAAACTGATTTCATGAAATGAGTTTGCCTAGCATGTAGGGGTAAAATATAACGTCTCTGTGCAGTATTATAGGTGCTGGGAAGCCACACGCCTGCACACTTGGCATGTGTTTCATATTCCTTAAACTTGAGCTTTTCCTTCTGCTGTGGTGTCTCGGTTCTTGTCTTATGTCACTCAAACGGTCTGCATTTTTTACAGAACTTGTCGAGAGCCTAGTCTATCTGTACCAAGCCACGAAGGATCCACATTTCCTGGAAATTGGTGTCGACATCCTTGAATCAATCAGGCACAGCGCCAAGACAGAATGTGGTTATGCAACAGTGAGTTTCTTTGCTGCTTCTTTTTGGGCATTGCAGCCACGATGGCCCTTACATGAGTGAACCTGTTCAGTTTTAAATGTGTCAGTTGAAAAGTAATTTGGCCCTTGAATTTAAACGATGAGAAAAGGTTTTCTTTTTGGGATGTGCTGAACTTGTCTGTTGAGTGTTGGGTATCATCATCATTATTGTGAGCCTATTTGATGTCCACTGCAGCAACAAGGTCTTGCCAAATGATCCCTGATTTGCCCTAACTGCGCAAGCTGAGATACTTGGGTTATATTGATTGCATATTAAAGAGACCCGAAATTTTCATTGAGGCAAACATTAAGTGAAGTAAATGTGTCAGCTAACTGGGAGCACAGACTTCATGAACAGAAACTTGACATAAACATCGAACAAGATTGGAGCTGCTATTGCACAAAAACAGTTCCAGCCAGCTTTCTGCACTATAAATGGATGAACGTATGTTTTTACATGGCAAACATAGTCAGCCACTGGCAATTTATTGCGACTGTTACAATAGCATATGACAGAATAATATTGTATTTCAATGAGACAGAAGATGCTCTTTTGACTGGTGTAACTTCACAAAACTATGTCATGGGAAGTTATTTGCTCCGGCACTCTTTTTGCTGCGACGTAGCTGGCTCATAGCACGAGACAGTGACCAACTAAGCATGACCTCCGGGTTGGCCTTGTGCAGTGCATCATTCTTGGGCTGAAAAAGAGCACTGATATACTAGTCCTTCAGTGAAAATGCCTAATTCTGCACTTCTCTTGTAAGAGCAGGTTTTACTTAGCATTTTCACTCGTTTTTGAAGTAGTTTTTGTCGTATGTGCCACCAAAATGCGCAATGAAGCAGTAACTTGGTGTTTGGACGGTGTTATCTTGTCTGATAGTGGGGAAAAAAAGGGTATGAACGGGAAGAGATGCTGATGTATAAGCCATAATTACGTAAGATAGAGCTGTCATAGTTCAAGTACATGCTAAATTGTCACCAAGTACAATGTGTGAAGTGGTGTGCATGTCTAACAATGCCAATGGCAGAGCAAGCAGCTCTATTGTCAGGAAAACAGCAGTGCACCAGGTTTTTTTACCTTCAACCAGTGTCAGCACGGTGAGCATTATCTCTTCAGGGAGTAGTGTGTGCCGGTCCATGTAGAAAATTGGCTGCTAGGTTGACAAAGCATGTGTCCAACCATTTATCATGGTCGCCTGTTAAAATGGTGATGCTGTGGTTAGTGCACTCGCCTACAAACATGTAGCAGTGCTGGTGAGTTCCGAATGTTCACAATTTCACTCCTTTCTTTTTTTTTGTCTAATTTCTCTTTCTTAACCCTTCCGTCACCTTGCGGGTCTTCACTGAACTCATTTGGATTACTTGTGTCCACATGCTTCGAGTTGCTGATGAATTCGCCCTCGCGGTGCCAATTGCTAGCTTCCCGGTTAGCTCAATTGGTAGAGCGACCACCTCAGAAAGGCGTTGATCCCGGGTTCGATCCCCAAACCAGGACGAATTTTTCAACGACTAAGAACCTTTTCTATCTGAGGAATTTGTACGAATTTTCTTTTGGCTTCGTGCCACAAACAGGTGGTTGTCTAATTTCCTTTTTTTTTTTGTAAGTTGATGCAATTTGTGCAGTCTTTTTTTGCCACATATTTCTTGTCCTCACTGAAAAAGGCTCAGTCGCGTCATAAACAAAGCAGTGCTCAGTGCTCTTGCATTAAATATACTCCATTTGCTGCAACGTTGTTGCTAGTCACAGTTTTTATGGTATAGTAATACTCTTAATGAAGACCATCAAATAATGAAGCCAAGGGAGGTACAGAAAATGTTAATTACAGTGTTTCAAGTGTACTATAGTAATTGTGCTATAGATATGAAGAAAGTGAAGTTGATGAAAAGACAAGTTGCCACCAATAGAGATCGAACTAGCAACTTTCTGACGCTGATTATTTGAAGGTTGCAGGTTCGATCTCGGCCAGTGACAAGTTGTCTTTTCATCTGTGTTACTTTCTTCACATCCACAGCACAATTATTACAGTACATTTAACGTTCCCTACACCTCCCTTAGCTTCATTATCTCTTGGCTTTCATCATGGTTGTGTCAAACAAAGAATCAAGCCCTTGGAAATTTTCTTTTTTCATTTATATATTGATAATCTGCCTTCTGAGAAAATCTGGAGATTAAAACTCCTGTAATATCTTTTTTCATATTCTTTTCTTCAGATAAAGAAGGTTGGAGACCATACTCTTGAAGACCGAATGGAGTCCTTCTTTTTGGCTGAAACGACCAAGTATCTCTACCTCCTCTTCACTCCCGATCACTTCATCCACAACAATGGCAGTTCTGCTGACATTATACAGACATCATCGGGAGAGTGCATCATAGACACGGGAGCCTACATATTCAACACTGAGGCTCACCCTGTTGATGTGGCGGCGGTTCATTGTTGCAGCGTAGACAAGGCTTTGGAGGACCAAGCGCTTCGAGACTTTGCAAAAGAGTTTGACGTGAGCAAATTGCTTTTGGACGAGCACAGAGACGACTTCATCAAGCCTTTGCGGGTAAGCGAAAATGTTGGCGACACAGACGACATTGGTAATGGCGGAAAGCCCCATTGTGCCGAATCATCTACAGATAAAAAACAGCCTTCATCTCCCTCAGCCCCTGTAAGTTTTCCCGCTCGTGATCCCACGTCATTTTTCACTGACCTGCTCTCTTCCGAGAAAGCCGCAGAAGAAAATGCAGAGTCAGACAATGTCAAAGTTGATAAGGAAGTTGTGCAGCAGGACGAATCCAATGATGTTGATGCCCAAATTTTCAGTTTTTTAAGTTCAGACAGAGAAGGTGAGGATGATGAAACAAACTCGGTGACTGGTGAAGCCGAGGGCAGCCACCGGCCCAACTTGTCGAGTGCTGACAGTGGTGACAAGGCTCTAAAGAATGAGGGTGAAGTACTGGATGCCACCAAGCTGGAACTGTCGCAGAACGATCATATTCCTACCGACCGTAATGGTGAAGCGGGCGATTCAATGCAGGATGTGGCTGCAGGCTACCCACATTCCACAAAATCTGGTGCAACTGAAACGGGTGATACCGATGAACTGCAACCACAGCTGCCCCAAGCTGTCTCGAAGGAGACCAGCGTTGATCCCTCTGAGGAAGAAAGCTCTAATGACTATGACCGAGATGAAGAGGAGTTCGATGATGAAATTGAGGAGTACATTAGGAACCAAGCTTCGGCAGGTGATGACTATGGTAAACCTGTAGATGAAACTGAAGCTGTTGATGAAACTGAGCCTGCTGAGCAACCCGCCGATCTCAATTCTTCGGAACCTGTCTCCACATCACTAGATGCTGACAATGGCTCTCAAGAGTCAGTCCAGACAGTGGTTCACTCTTCCGCTGGGATGGGTGACAGTGGGGTTGCGAATTCTGCTAAAGCTGATGGGGCCAAAGACAATGCCGAAGTGTCAGAGTTTGGTAACCAGGACAAGGAGAATCGTGTTCAAGATGGCGTCGGTGACAGACTTGGCAGCAATAACACTGACGGTCTTAATACATCTGCAAGCATTATGGTAAATGCGGCAGCTGGCTGGAAAGCAGAAGTTAAAGAAGTTATGCTTAACCCTGGAGAAGAGGAGAATGTGATGATTGGTGATGTAAATGAGAGTGAAACTAGAACTTCTAGTGATGTGACGACACACTCCATAGGCCTCTTGCAACAAACTCTTCAAGAAGCATTTGACAAAATGTCGTCAGTGAAAACAGAAGATTCCGAGCACTGTGTTAAAAAGCCAGCAAAAGAATTGAATGAGTGGGTAATGCTCACGTGCCCGTCCCAGCCTTTCACTTCGAGGCTTGCATTTCGAGGGGAAATGTTTAACGTTGGTTAGGTCAGTCAGAGTTAAGAGCCAAATGATAGCAAGAGCTGGCAAGCTGCACTAGGAAATATGACACGCATCTCATTTACATAGTGATTGATATTGTGTTCCTCTCTCGGGAGCAAATTACTAAAAAAATTGCGTATGTGGCAATATTCATTAGTCATGCCCAATTTAAATTGTTTATTTTGTTATCTGCACGGCTACATTAAAATTACGTATGTAGTGTTGCCTACAGACAAAGTACCAGTGTCAATAAAGAGATGTTATTTTATGGCACTTGTAGTCAGAACTTATTTTCTTTTTAGCACATTCTGTTTTTGATGGTTGTGTAATGCCTTAAAACTTGGAGTGCATGTTTGCAGGTGAGTCATGAATGATGCATTTGACACATTAGTGTGGGGACCTTTAAATAAGGTTGTATATAAGGCCAAGAGTACATGGCCAGCATGATCACATTGCTTCACAACATGCAACATCGAACTTTCATCTATGCAGTTTATGCAGTTATCATATCAATTACATAGCCCAACTATGCATGCATATGTAAAATAAATTCTGTCTGTGATACTGAATACTTCCCTTCATTTTGCAGTTTTTAAGATTTATTCCTTTGTAAAATGATAGCTTCTTACAGCCAGAAGATTTAAGTGCTATAAATAAACAACCTACTTAGGGCTTGTGTATGCATAGAAAAACGGTTTCCGAGCTAAAGCTTTACGCGGTTCAGTAGTGGTGTTCTTAAGGCACACACGGTATTTTAAGTGCTTTGTGAAGGACTAAAAATGATTAAGCAACGTTTGCTTTTAATGTTTGGTATGACATAATCGAGAACTAATCTTTAAGCTTTTGAGCTTCACACACACAAAAAAAGAAGAAAATCTACTAAACTTGTTTCCAAGTGTAGAACAAAGCAGGCATGGGCGTAGCCAAGGAGTGGAGTAGAGGAGGGTTCTTAATCTTTCAATTTTGCTTGCGTACACGCACACATACAAACGCACGCACAAACATAGATAAAGTATGACAAAACCCACCGCCCTTGATTAAATTTCTGGCTAGGTTACTGACAGGTGTTTGTCTAGCTCCGCACTTTCTTCAGGCATGGCACCACTGTGCAAGCCATAATAATCCATTTGAGGGGCGAAGCTCCAAAATTTGTGGGTCTATCCATCCCTTGTATGCGACCGCCTAGTTGTATGATGCGCGCTCTAACGTGATAAAAGCGGACGGACGGATGCTTCGCCCGGGCCCACTCATCATCACTCACTCCGTGGATATGCTGTAACTTTTTTTTTTTTTTTCCTGTGTTGCTACAGCCATCTCGGTGGCAGTACCAACTAATTATCGAAATCTTGCAGGTGCACATTAATTTTAGCAAATCACCTCTGCTACACTTTAGCCGAGCGTTTTCGGGCATGTCAGTGTGGTCTGCAATGCTCCAGTCTGACTTGCGTTATCCATACTTGCGTTGCGTGTAGCAGTCGACACTCGTTTGACTCGTTTTGGCAGACGTTGGCTGGTTGTATTTGTATTGATTATGACTTTGGCTATGACATCGGATTGCACTCGCTGAGTGATTTTAGTCGAGATTCCACGAGACCTCAACGAGAGTTTACTTCGTTCCTTCCTTTCTCTTTCGTGCTTTTTCGGTACAGACCACGTTTGGGTCTGATTGCTCGCAAACATGGCAGCGTAAGTAATTTTCCCAATATTTAGGCTCGTCTGCGGGTATTTTGTCATTCTTTTAAGGGCAAATACTCACGTCCCAATGTTTTTGCAGGCCCACGAAAGAAACTATACAATCGGTTCAAGTGTTCGGTAGGAAGGTGAGTGCGTAGGCCTAATATCAAATCCCGCTCGTCAGAGGTGTCCCAGATTGATTTCAAAGCTTGCTCGTACTTTGCTGTGTTTATGACTAATAACTGTATCTCGGGCTAAGTTTTCACTAGAAGCGGATGGTTTTGTTCAATTACTTAGTACGGCGTGTTCTGTGGACGCGTTGGTCACCGGGCTTGGTCCACTACACGTGGATGCCGGCGTTATCGAGTCGTGTGCTGTGACAGTTGAGATAATATGGACTGTGTTCATCTCCCGCTGATCGAAATACTAGTATGGTAGCGCTAACGATGCTATGCGTGTTTTCAGAAAACGGCCACTGCCGTTGCTTACTGCAAGCGCGGCAATGGACTGCTCAAAGTGAACGGCCGGCCGCTGGAGAACATTGAGCCCTTGACGCTGCGTTACAAGGTAAGCGTGCTGTCAGGTGCTCGTGTGTACGTGTTATCAAGGAACCGTGGGCGACGCATAGGGATCGTCGTATGTTGTCATGCGATACTTTCGAGCGTTGTGCCGTTACAACCGCCAGCTGACCCGTGTTCTCACATGTCACGCTTTTCGTATTTTCTACGGATGTTCAAGCGTTGCCTTCAGGGCATGGCAGCATCTAATATACGTGAGAAGTAACGAAATGTGTTCTGCGATGCGCAAGTGCGAACGCCATCTGCTACGCTGCCTTTGGATGCATGCACGCTTTCAGCATTATCTGACCGATATATCGCCGATCACGTTCATTCTTGCCGATATTATGAACTATCGTAACCTATGGTCGATGCTTGTGACATATAAAACAAATCGTAAGGTTGTACACAGCCCACCAACACTGCTGCAAAGCTGAGTGGTACCGCTTGTTTACCACACCTGTTTTTCTCCAGGGATCCCCTGACAACTTCGTCGTCGACAACGCTGTTCCTATTGGGATGAGTTTGTACTTTACGAATATGTTAAAGTAAGTTATGCTTTCCCCTTTCTTCACAGCTGCTTGAGCCTATCCTGTTGCTGGGCAAGGAGCGTTTCGCTGGCGTTGACATCAGGATCCGTGTCAAGGGTGGTGGTAACGTGGCCCAGATCTATGGTACGTGGTTTCATTTAGTAGGAGGCCTTGGTCATCACTGTGCAATTTTCCTCCCTCGTAGTCCTAATGTGCTGTCACTTCAACAGCTGGCATTTTTGGGTGTGCACTTCAAAATGTGTAAATTGACTGATACACGCGTGCAAGCAACATATACACGGGAAGTGCAGCTGAATATCTCTGCTAAGCTATTCGATCCCACAGTAGTGCATCTAGTGTTTGGTTAACTAGAGTCAAGTACCTGCAGATGTTGATGTTTCACTGCTCTCTAGCCTGGAGCTGCAATATTTTGCTTACACACACTGCTGGTTCTTTATGCAGGCTTAAGAACTTGAAGTGTAAAAATAGAAGGTTTCATATTATTTTAGTGAAACTCTGCACTCATCTTAGCCATAACATGATTACGTTTATCACCTGTCGAGTTTAGAGTCTTCATGAGGATTGTGGTTTGGTGCTCATATACATAGTGTGCACATGCCTCACGCAGCACCTTTTCGTCACTTCCAAAATGCGCCACCGACATGCCTGGGTACCTACCAACTCTGTCGCCTATTGCTGCCCTGTTGTCTCCTCGTGCTTGCGCCCGTTTCGTTTTGCCTCACGATGCAAGTTTGAGGGCTGCTAGTGAGACGAGTTGATTGAGTAGTCTTTGAAGAAGGAGCAGAGCTTCGGGGTGTTTCTTCGCCAAAAGTCATTACCTAAAATTGAAAACGCACATAGCGATTTTCCGAAAAGTACCGGCGTGTTTGGTTGGCGCAGATGAACAAAAGACTACTTGAAGAAACTCGATGGTATTTGCATCTTCAGGTGTAACTTCATTCCGGGTAAGTGCCATAGCCAAGCACTCACCTGCCTACAGAGATAGCTTACCAAGATACTGTACATGCAAACTTGTCCGCGTCCACTGCGTGCACAATCAAGGTGTCAGGGAGACAGGTAAAATAGGGATGGTGATCGCAGAAATTCGGGTATTGCATTCAAACTGAAATTGGATGCGAAACAATATTAGTTCAGTTTGAAGTATAGCCGATAGGTTCTAGTTAGGGAGTCAGAATTTTTAAAAATTGGTCAATTCTCTAACACGGCCTCCTTAATTTTCAGGGACATCATTGTACATTAGCGTACAAAAAGTAAAAATACAAGCTGAAAAAGGTGTCAAAACATACGCGAACAAAAAAATAATGACTGACATTACCGCGGCACACACCACGCGAAGTCTCTATCTGCCTCGCATAATATTTTCCTCTGCTGTTTCCACAAGTTTCAATCAAAGAAGCTCAATATCAGCACTGTTTAAAACATTGGGGGGGGGGGGGGCTGCTACTTAGGTGGCGTGGGCTGCAGCAATATATTATTATTATATCTCTTGTAAACTTGCCTAGCACTGCCCGACTCGTTTTCGGTGGGAGCTGCTGTGCTTCGCTCATCCACTCTTAAAATTGCGGCTCGGGAGACTTTGGGCTTTCACTTGTTCTTGGGCCACGCAATTTGTAGTGTTTGTAGTGAAAGCGGGATAATGGGCCCTCGTAGGTCGTGGCGGGCAGCGGTGTACGCTGTGGCAGGTATACGTGTCACACATCTTGATTTTCTAGTCTTGTATTGAGTGAACAAACGAGGCCTTCCTGATCCGATGAGCTCGTTAAAGTACGACAACCAAAACCACAATGCTTCCCTTTCAACATCGCACACAGCAACAGATGATGAGCCCCCAACAAACCGCGCTGCAGCGCGCGAACTGTGCCGTAGGTATCCGGGGAGGTACCCGGGCATGGCGGGAGTGACAATACAGGAACGCTATGTATTGCAAGAAATCATTTAAAGAAATTTTTTTTTTCAGGGAAATGTTTATTACTTTGGTGCACCACCGTATTGTGTACCACAAATTTTAAGGTTTCATTCTTCAGTTCTTGTGCACCGCAGTGCCATTTAGCCCAGGTTTTTCAACATGCTAAATGCTTCTCTCCTATGCAGCCATCCGGCAAGCCATTTCCAAGGCCCTCGTTGCATACTACCAGAAATGTAAGCCCACATTTGGTTCTCATACTACTAGACCTTTCTATTTTTTGTCTACAATTACATGGTAGTTTCTATTATATAGCATGAACACTTCAAAATAGGGCTTCCTCACTCAGCTTTTTTTTCATTCATTGAGGGAACCACACACATTTGACATGTCCTTTATAGAAAAAGTTATTTCTAAAGTTTCAAGAGATGGTTTGTGAGTTGTAAGATATTGCTATGCCCTCAACTCGGTGGCGCTGTTTGTAGCACTCGTTGCAACATATGATGTTGCACGGTAATTGGAAAAGAGCACCTTGCTGTGCTGCTGGCACACAGTTAAAAAATGTCAGACAATGATAGCCGATTCTTATTTCTTCTAACCGAAATTTTAGCAACTTGTGTTCCTATAGATGCCAGGGCCGCTTCTGTGTTCTTATGGAAGTCAAAATAAGCTTTTGCTTCAACTCACATGAAGTTTTTCTAACGTGATATACGGACAGATAATTCATCCAGCAGCAATTAGAGATAACACTAACTTCTCATCATTCTTGTCTAATGCATGGAGCAAGTGATCATTCCCAATTGTTCAGTAAGCAGATAGCATCATTTCCTGTACAGTACACCATTGTTATATCACAGGATGTGCTGTTTTTACCTTAGTACCTGTGCATTATGTTCAAAACTATTTTTAATCAGTTTTCATCTTTGCTACTCCGGTGTACATAGTGCCTCAAGCAGTATGTACACAGTGTTGTCAGCAGGTTATTGTTTCCGGCTGCATTACACGACATATATATGTCGTGAGCATATATATTTAAAGAATATTTCTAGCCCTACTGGAAATAGTATCGCTGGCTGGATGCTATGGACCCTCTTTCTCAGATTTGTGTGGCAGTACTTGGTTATTTGGGGGTACCATCACTGCATGAAAAATTCAGTTTTAAATGCTAGCAACTTGTATGTACGTTAAACAGCGAATGTCTACAAGGCCCTCACTTCTTTCAAAAGCCCTTTGTGTTTGGTTTTCCGGGAACTTCAATGAAGGTTCACTGTGTCAAGTTCAGTTCCACTATGGCAGTCTAATTCACCACACTGTTGTAGTATGAGCTTGTGTAGGATTTAGTGATCCTTGGCCTGTGGTTGTCCTGTGATGTGATAAAATTGAGGGAGACTTTACATTTGTGCTCACAGAGGTCAAGCTAATTTAAGGTGCATGATTTGTCTTTTTGCTGCTTTATTTGCATATTTTTGACTGGATTTTTTGCCTGCTTGCAGATGTGGACGAGCAGTCCAAGAAGGAGATCAAGGACACCTTGATCCAGTACGACCGCACGCTGCTTGTGGCTGACCCAAGGCGCTGCGAGCCCAAGAAGTTTGGCGGACCTGGTGCCCGTGCCAGATACCAGAAGTCCTACCGTTAAAACAGCAAAGCACAATAAACCCTTTGCCTCCTTTCACACATGTCGTTTTGGTTTGAGCAGCATACACTTTAGAAGACAGTGTGAGCTTGAAAAGCTGTCTTAGCAAAATGTCTAGATGTTCAGTGATAACACAAACTCCATTCTATGCAAATACCATGAAAGTGACTTATGAGCTGATGTACAGTGCCAAATTGCATGTGATCTGTGGTATTTGTAAATGCGAGCAATATTTTGAACAGCTACTGTAATCTGTGTTGCTATCAACCTTATGCTATCAAAGAAAATCTGCATAGTTGCAGCACTAGCAAAGTTTTTATGGTGTTTATAGTGTACTTTAAATAACGCATGCTTCTAAGGAAGCTTTTATCGGCTGTTGCTGCGTTATACACTTGATGTCTCAAGGATTTAATTTGTTGCAAAAGTCAGCTGCATCCTTTGGGAGCCTTTCGATGACTGGACATTCATTTCTGACATTGAACTGGACATTCATTTCTGACATTGAAAACTGCGTGCTACTTTTCCATCAAGGATACCTTCATGCTGGTATGCCGGGCATCTGGAGTTGCAGTGTTGAAGCAAGAAAAGCAGCTCGAAACCAGTGTAGCTGGCAGCATTCCCTGAAGAGTGTGATTGGTTTCAATGTAGGTCTACTTAGAAGCAATAACATTGATATCAAATAATTCAGAAGTATTCAGAGATACTAGAGCAAGTAAACACAAGAGCAAAGGTGTTTCTGGTAGTAATCTGAAATGGGTTAATGGGTAAGTTAATAATTGCTGAAATGTAAATAATGTATTTCAGTGTAACAATGACTAGGGATGTGCAAATAGTGAATTTTGAAACTGAATCAAATAAAATCATGTAAATTTCAAAGCAGCCGTATGATGGTCAAGTAACCATTTTTAAAACAGCCCATGAATCCCACATTTTGTTTGAAACAAAATGTCACAACCTTTAACAAAGGAACATTGAAATTACTTTTAACATGAAAAATAACGCCTTGATTGTGTAAACTCGAGCTAGCACATGTGCAGCAGTAACCAGAGCCTTTGGAATATCTGAGCTGCAGGTAGAAATACGGCAGTGACCACATTACTCAAGGCGGCACTGTTCAACAGCTTTAAATGACAAGGATATATCAAATTTTAGTCTACATCATGAATGCTATGACAAAGATAGGCTAGTTTCGGAGGCGCTGATCGTCCAAACTGAAGCGCCTTGAGCCAAGTCATCAATATAGCATCCGTAGTCCCGTAAAACATTGGCTTGCATGCATGTCTGTAATTCGCTGATTAAAAGAACAAGTGCTACTTCTCTCTCCAAACGTTTCGTTCCTTTGGTTTTTTTTTTTTTTGTTGATGCAAAGCTTATTAGGGTCGAGCTGAATTCGGTGTGCGGCGTGGCCACCCTTACTGGGCATGCGCGTCCTCTCGCCTCGCAACGCCCACGCAGGCAGCGATCTCCCTCTCCTCTAGACACTCTTCGCCGTGGTGTTTACACCCTCATTGTGCATGCGCGCTCCTTTTCCTACGCTCCCCATCTCTCGCCTCACAACGCTGGCAGCGTCTGCTAGCGAGTGTCTGGATTGAAAAAACAGACTGCTCACGCTGCACAACCATTCACTGGCTACCCCGTGTAATACATCCATGGTAGTGCCGGTGGGATATAATAAACTAAAATTGGACTGCGGGTTTATGTGTCCAATCAGCGTCTTCTGTCTCTCATTGCCCATTAGTAGCGGTTGGCATGTTCCAGAACACTGGTCCATCACTGCGTTCTTGGCGCCTCGCCAGGTTTCTCTCCTGCGCAACGCCGCCGCCAGTTTAAGCGTTAGCGCCAGCTGCTTCGCATCTACACATGGTTCCTTTTAGCGGGAGATAGTGTGATTTTTTCACCTTTGCTTATTATTACAAAGAATATTTGGTATAACTAATTTGCACTATTCGGTTTGACTACCATAGGAAACAGAACATTATTCGATTCAATATTCCAAATATTCTAGTATTCGCACACCCCTAACAACTATAGGGACAAAATACCCTAAATTGTCTTCTTAAATGCTGATTATTATCAGGCAGCTCGTCTATCAGTAACTGTTGTAAATAAAGGAGAACTAATTCTCTGATCAATAGGTGCAGATTCACTTCGTAAACGACCTCCCCTCCCCCCGCTACTCAGTCGTTTACATATATATGTTTGTGTTAGTAAATGTAAAAGAAACGTGACGTCATTTTCTACGTGGAGCTATTTGAGACAGGACGCAGCTCACACTTGTAGGTAGGAGATAAAAACTTTATTTTCCTTTTGGAAAGGAAAGAAACAATGGGACAGAGATGAGGAGAGGTTGCTCGGTAGTCCTCCGCAACCCTCTCTGCCCAATCCAGGATGGCCACCAGGACGTCGGGTCTCAAGCTGCGCAAGACAGCCTCCCACTGCTCCTTATTACTAACTACTTTTCAGAGGGACGGTGGAAGGGGGTGCTTAGGGCACCCCCACGTGATATGATTAAGACTTGCTTTCCGTGTGGAGCAATATTTACAGGAGCAGGACGGGTAAAGAGAAGGGGACATGTGTTGAAGAATGTAAGGAGAGGTAAAGGTCCGAGATTTTCGTATTTATTTTAGTTATTCTATTGTGACATCGCGTTTTTGAACGCGTGAATAAGTCCCGCCTTATTACGTGCACTTCAAACGCTAAGCGGCGTCTGTGTCAACAAGACAGTGCTGTCGGTGCGCCCCCGTCACTTTCCACAGCGTTACGAAACACGTGTCAAAACTGACTTCTTCGCGTAGTGCTACTATAGTGTACTATATTCTAGTACACTATAGTGCTACCTTTGCAGAAGCTCTGCCTCCGTAGCTTTCCCTTCATAGCCAAGAAAAATGGTCATCCTGAACCAGAAGCGTAGGCAGTTTGTATGTGTTGGGGTGGGGGGGGGGGGGGCGGGCGCTTGATCTGAAGTGCAGGTCGGGCAAGCAGGTGTGGTCGTGTGTAGTTTTGTGTTTTTCGTGCCATGGCAAAAAAAAAAAAGAAACGGAAAGGGGGTGGGGCACTGAACCAATTGGCGTGCGCATTCTCGATTGGTGTCATGGCTAATCATGGCTTTTCGACCGACGTCACGTTCCGAATGGTCGCGGTTTCATCCAAGTGTCAGTGAGATTCCCTTAAACAGCTCCGCTGTCTTTAATATTGACTTCAATCATAGCTGGCTTTACAATATGTAGAGTCCCTACCACCCGCTCCCCTTTTCGCACCACTGCCATGTGCGCCGCCTAGTATAGTGGCGAGCCGCCTATTATGGTCCCTAGATTCTAGGGATCATACGCCTACTGCAGTGAGCAATCAAACGGCCTCCGAGATTGCGTGTCGGCACGCAATCTCGGAGGCCATGACCAGGGCAACGCTCTGTATACAGAAGATGGCTTGCCACCAAACAGAGCAGCGATTTCGGCACGTGCTTTCTCTGTAAAGAACTATTTTGCAAATAAAAAAACAAATAGCAATGGAGCACGAAGCATAATTTCGGGTATTGTTTATAACTGGGAAAGAAAACTAGAAAAATTACAAGAACTGCTTATTTCGCTTTTAATTGAATATGTGTGGATGTTTACTGAGCCTATTCTTCAGATATCTCACGCACCCAAAAAATAACATCTTTGGTAAGGTATTCAGGGTGACTGCCTATAGACCGGCACTGCTGGGTGTACCTAAAATTATTTAAACTGTTGTTTGTGGCTGTTTACTGGAGGCACAAATTGAAGAAGTCGGGATCAGTCTGTACTTTCGTCTTCATCCACGTCTGTACTTTCGTCTTCATCCAAACGAAGAAGCTTTCGTTTGGTTCTATACGAAAACTTCCTTCAAACGAAGAGAGTGCAATGATAATTACTGATTCTCTTTCGCTGTGTACTACTCTCACAGCTTCAGAACAATCAAGAGCTCTAGCGACATTACAAACATTAGTTCCACCTCATGTGAAGTTCCTGAAGTTAGTCTGGGTCCCGGGACACTGTGGCATACGGTTGAATGAAATGGCCGATTCACTATCTCGAGCCACACTTGATGGCCCTGTGATCTCGGTACTACCAGAATCGGAACACATAGTGTCGATCAGATATAGAAAATTGGCTATTTATACGGATATGATGGAAAATATTACTAAATATACGGACTATCAGCACCTTACATATCCCTGGAAACCTCAGTGGAGTCAATCTAAAAAGTTAGAAGTTATTTTAACCAAATTTCGATGTCGTGTCCCTCCATTAAACTTTTACTTGCACAGAGCTGGTCTGGCGATATCCCCCCTGTGTCCATTTTGTGAAGAAACGGAAACAATAGAGCATTACTTTATAACATGTAAAAACTATTCATTAATTAGGAAAAGACTTTTAATTGTTTCCGTTTCACGCAGTAGGATTAAATTTAACTGCAGATAATGTTCTAAGTTTCGGTGCCTTTAGCTTGGGACATTGCCACAGGAGCGTATTCGATGCTGTATGCAATTTCATTCGAGAATCAAAGCGCATGTCATAATAATGCCTGCTTAAATATATTTCTGACGACACTTGTCTAATTTTGAATGAAATTTGCATATTCATTTGATTGTGACCGGGTGAGATAAGCTCGATTGTCTGGTCTACTCAAAATTTCTGTCTTACACTGTAGTATTACCTCACCTTTACTCTTCTTGATTCAATCTTCAATTATTTGTTTAGTTAATATTCTTTTTCTAGTTAATTATTCTTTTCTATATATCATTAGTTTTTCATTTAGGATAAACCTTTTAGTAGATCTCATATAGGCTACTTCTAGATTTCATGGCCAATCCCCCATAGTGGGTATGTGCCAGTGCGAAGGGGCAACAACAACAACAACAACTCGCGCCAAGCTCTGATTACCTCACGCTCACGAGCCCCACAAGTCGGGTTGAAAGAGCTAGCTCTTGCTGAATTGAATACAAAGCATTATTGCTAGGCAGCTGGCAGGTAAGAATTGCCTTTGAGTGGTTACGTGAATGTTAAAGAAAAACGGTGACACTTTGCCCTGTGCTGATTTTGACGTATCGATGCTCTGCCTTGTTTGTAGTAAGAAAGTAAACGCGCTGTTTGTGTACAGCTGTGTAGTGTTACGTTATTCAGTGCTGCTCCTGAGTGTGCCGCGTTCATATGCAACTTACACTGCTTCGAACAGCGGCACTGAAAATGATGGAGAAAGGGAAAGCAAACAAGGACGTCGCTGTAGTAATGGCTTAGCTTTATCTTAATATAGCTATCACTGTTTTACGTCCAAAAACCACGCATAATATGAACGTATGTAGTGAAGGGCTCCGGAAATTTTGACTGCCTGCTGTTAACATGTACCTAAACGTTAGCGCACAGGCCTTCAGCATATTTCGCCTCCATCGATATGAGGGAACCGCAGCGGGGACTCGATCCCACTACTTTCAAGTGCGCAGTGAAGCGTTTTAACCGATAGAAAACTGTGGTAAGTGTTGAATTTTCTGAGGTAGTGGAAGGTAAACCAAAGAACTCTACACGCAGGCCCTTAGATGTTAATACATACATTAGGAAATGAAGTATTACAGTCTCCTTGTCATGGCAAAAAAAGTGTAGAATTGCACAATTATTCACACCATGGGTGTTTCGCAACGCGTTGGTCATTTAAAGTGCCACACCTATGGGTGGGACTTCAAACATACGCGTGGATTCACCCCGTCACACGCCTATGCATGCACATGCTTCTTTCCATCTCAATATCGATGGCTTCATATATATATATATATATATATAAATATATATATATATATATATATATATAATCTTTATGCTCAAGGGGCACGACTTGAATTAGCAGCCCCTGCGATTAGATTAAAGGTGTCCACAAGGTGTGGGAGACAGCATGTTCCTCTGTCCGAACCTCGTTTTTAGTTCCCGTATTCGGAGCAGTGGTATGAATCAACTATAGCAGCATTGTATCAAGCCCATTGGTTGAATACAGTTCTGATTTTACATAAAAGGTAGTTCATTGACGATGCTGAAACCGTGGCTTTGGAACACCAGTTTGTGGAGAAGCGACGCTTGCCATTTCAGACGTTCCTGGGACGTCGTCATTGCATGGAGTCAGGTTTCGTAACCAAAGCAGCCATCTTGAAGCACTAGTACGGTTAGAAGTGGCATCCACGACGTCGTTTGCAACGTTTTATCCGATAAATCTTTATGTACATGTGTTTCGTTTGCGTGCGTTCTTGCTTCGTCCTTGATTGTATCTGCGCACGTGCACAGGATATCGAAGACTGAAGACACGTCGTCCACCATACTTCTTAGGTCGGGCACATCGCTTAGGCCGTCCACATGCACGCTCGATCCGTTCGATGGCGACAGCTGCGCCTGTTGCTCTGGAAGAGCGTCTACTTGTACAAGCTGCGCCGAAACTGGACGATCACGGCGCTGGAGCTGTTGACGCCGCTGCTGCTGACTTTGGTGCAAACGTACTTGCACTGCAGCCGCGAGGAGTCATCGCCGGAGGGAAGGTCCACTCCGGCAATTCTCGCTAGTCTAAACGTCAGCGACATGGAGGCCGAGCAAGTGGTCAAGCCGTCCTTCTTCTTCCCCACCATCATCGCCTTTGTGCCGGCGCCAAGCAAGCACAATTTGTTTATTTGTATTATTGCGATAACGAATATATGCACTGTAAACTACTTGGCACCCTTAAGGTGGCTTCAAGCAAGCAAAACAGCCTTTTGCCTAACTAGAATTTGCAAAGGTGAGGGTGTTTTCCTTTCCCAAAGCGTCTTCGAGTGATAATACCTACCCTAAAGCACCATTTAGGAGCAAAGGGTGTTATGTATTATCGAAACACAGATGTCCTACGCGACAGCATGCCAGATTACAGCATGGAGTATAGGATTAATAACAAATTGTTGGGTGGGTAGGTCTGTTCGCTTCAGGTATATCAACAAGCACCTCATGTTTAACATGTATTCTTTTCATCTTATTCATGTTCATGTTATTCATTCATGTAATTGATGTTCATGTTATTCATTCAACAGCTCGCGCTGTTTAGCGTGAGCTTTCCGCTCATGGAGTATTTTACATTATGCTATCTTGTGTGTACGGTTTGGCGCGTACGTGCACTGTATTGTGGTGTATTCTGTAATTGTATGTTCCCTCACTGGAATATTTTATTTTTGTCAATGATAGTGATGTTAGGCCATTGAAACACCCCATGGTATGGGTGTTTTGATTCGTAAAAACGCCTTTTTTTCTAGGTTGTAATGGTGTTAGGTATAGACCAAGTAAAAGTCCCTTGTGCACGGTGTAAAACTGATTTATTGTGTGGGTACTCGCTACAGTGACACTTGACCCCTCTGCACGCCTACGGTGCATCATAGGAGGTGAAACTTACGTTATATATGAGCACTTAGTGTACGCCTGCCTTGCTCTTAACGAGTCTCGTTCGCTACGCTCATTTATTTCGCAATTATTAAAATATTTATATTTCACAAAAGATTGTTCAGACGTATACGCAATCATCGATTCTATCTATGGCACATTGAAGCTGATGATATGTTCGGCGTTCCATCTGCGCGCAGCTGGGAACATCTCCGGCGAAGAAGTTCTGCGCCTCGCGTTCCCCCTTGCGAAGCTCGAAGAGTTCGCCGACGAATCTGTGATGGTGGCCAACCTAAGTGCGCGCTTCAATTCCCTCGGGCTGGCCAATAACTACGGCGTGGTGTTCAAGCAGGCTGAGCAAGGCGCGCTCAGCTACACTCTGCGCTTTCCCTCCTGGCAGGAATTCTACACCAGGCAGACAATGCGGCCAGGGGGCGCCACCATACGGCCGCCATTTTGGCTTTCAGGTGAAGTTGACCCTGTGTTCGTTCATTCATTCGTTCATTAAACTGATAATTCTTTCTAATAGAACATTGCTGTGTTCTCCGAATAAACAAAACAAGGATAGACGGAAACGCTGGATAAACACAATAGCGGTGCCTACTCGGAATGATTTCGAACACGTTAGTCCCGTGGACTGAAGGCAGGACTCAATAATTCAAAGGGTCTCTCATGCATTCGTCCAAAGACTATGAAGCGAAAGCCATCTGGGGTGGCTATGTTGTCATCATCAGCATCAGTGTTATATCATCATTCATCGTATTCTTATTAATTCATAATAATTATCATCATCACCGTAAATAATATTATCATTAGCTTTTTTATTACGATTGTTTTTGCACCATACGTGTTGATGAAGACTACATTGACGGCCGCTTTTCCCGTTTGATTAGCCGTGTATGGCCTTCGTCTTTAAATCTTATTAAGTATTAAAGCACACACCCCTCGATTTATCGGTATATTTTGAGATAGTAAGGCGCTCGAGCACTCTATATTTCACTGCAAGCATAGTGGAAGCTTCCAGACCTCACGTCTTGTTCTTCCCTGCGCTTCAGGTATCCTGCTACCGATGATGTCGAGGCTCAACATGGCCGTGGCGCAGATCGCATCCAGCACGGCCGATGGCGAGCAGCCACCGCGGTATACTTCCAGACGCGTCGGTTTCCCTCGCCCAAGGGCTTCGACACCTCCAGGAGCGCGCGCAAGATTACAGACGTGAGCGTCATCTACGGCTTCATCGTCCTGGCACCCGTCGCCGTCAAGCGCATCGCGGATGAGAAATCAGTCGGAATGAAGGTGCTGTTCATGTAGAGCTTCTGTGGAGGCCATGGTCGTATGTTGGAAAAGAGGGTTGGGTAGCAGTGAGTGATCAAAAGTTCACAGGCCGCCATCTTATGGGATTCTAAGGCTGCGCAGCTCAGGAACTTTATACTACCCTGTATACATAGTATCTGGGGCATGCCCTTTATGACGCAGTGATCACAAATATCACTGTACAGATGGCTATAGTTAAAGAAACAAATGTCGAGTATCAGTGAATGGCTGTAGATCTCCCGGAGAGCCCACTTGCAGCTTAATTGCTTGAAGTCGCAAATGCGTCATGTATGACGTCACGCTACCACGACGTACAGTTCGAAAAAAAGCGAAGGTTCTCCTGGTGTTGCATACGTATTGCTCTTTTGCCAGAGCCTATATAGTATGTGGAGGGAAGGGGAATATGCAATATTCGCTCGCTTTCGAACCACAACATCCGTCAAATTTTCAACGAAGGCCTATTGTAACAAAATTAAAGTTAGTCGTCGATTCACGGTAAGAAAACCATGGTTGCAGAAATGGAATCGTTTATTCCATCATTGCACAAAGAACAGTGAGCAGGTGGCTTGGCACGGCGCTCTATCTTATAGTCACTTATGTCGATGGCTAGTTATGAAACACGTCGGAGAACCAACGAATGATAATGTAATAAACAAAAACTATAGCTGGACATAAGGAAAAGGTGACAGGGGAAGGTGGTCACGAGCCTGTCTCCTCTCGTCGTTGCTAAGGCAGGCTATTCAACACATGCCATGCCGCTCAGCGTCAGTACTGCCAGAGCGAGTGTCATCAGCGATGTACCGCTTTCCGGTCCACGTCACACGTGACGTTTGGGCTCGGGTTATGATCCGCGGGCTGAGTACGTATAGCGCTCAGGTTCGTCTATCGAAAAAAGCGTATCCATGCGACTGCCGCATTCCACGAAAGAAGGCGTGCGACTGTAGTTCGCACCAAATACAGATAATCATGGTGTTTTTTCACGTCACATTCTGACTTGCCAATAAGGTATCAGTTTATATCTAATTGATTATATAAAAAATCACCGCATATGCACAAAGTGAATGATGATGATGGGGGTTGAAGCGACGGTCCGTGCGTCTGTGTGTGCATCCGTCTATGCGTCCGACGGACTGACGGAAGCAGCGCATGAAAGTGTGGACGAACGAACATGCAGAAGCACGGACGGAGAGACGGACGGATGGACGGAAGCATGTACAGACAGACAGACGCAAGCATGAATGGATAGCGGGCGAACGGACGGATGGACACTTCGCCTCACTCGTCCTCACTCACTCCGTGGATAGGCTGTGAAAATCACTAACGTCGTCTTGTTATATTATTTCCAAGGACATATACACACAACGCCATCTATTGAGCAAGTAATAATATAGAAGTGGCTACATACCACATTCGAAGGAGGGAACGACCCACGGCCCTAGGAGCTTCGTCCTAAAAAGTAACCAGAGAACAGTGACCACTATCAAATACAAAAAAATCACTGCATATCCACTGAGTGAATGATGATGAGTGGGGCGAGCGTCCGTCAGCCTGTCCGTGCTTCCGTCCGTCCGCGCGAACCATCCATGCGTCCATCCGTCCGTCCATGCGTACGTCCATGAGCCCGTCCATCCGCCCATCCATCTGCTAGTCTGTCCACGCGTCCGTCCGTGTGTCCGTCTGTGCCTCCATCTAGTGAACACTCCAAGTACCGTCTCTCACATCTCACATCCTCTGTTGCGCATACCCGCTCTAGAGCGGTATGTGCGACCAGTAGCTACCTACTACTACTACTACATACATCGGAGGATGTACAGACCCACGCCTTAAGGAGCTTCGCCCCTAAAAGAGAAGGAAATGCAAATGCTATTGATTAAAAGCAATCAATTACGTGTACTATTCGATAACGTACAAGTGTGTCATTCACGCATGTTCGCAGGAGCTCCTGCGCATCGGCTGGTATCTCCGACGCCATTTACTGGTTTTCCGCCTTCTTGAGCAGCCTGATGGTGATGTCCCTGGAGACGGTCCTCATCACTACGTTTCTGACGTTTCCCCATATTCTGCGAGTCAGCAATACTGCCTCAGAGCGACATCAGCCTCGTGCTGTTCATGCTCATGTTGTACGCTGTCTACTGCGACCTGTTCTGCCTGCTCATAAGCTGCGTCGTCAAGACTCGTGAGCTGCATGCCTCATTCATTAATTCATGCGCTGTTGAAGAAGCGAGGAAATCGAATGCTTTTTTCGTTGTCTTGATCTATCTCGCTAAATCTTGACTGATCACCATGTGACGGTAACCTCGCATGTAATATCTGGCCCCGCCGCAATGTAAATTGGACTATATTGGCGAAAAAATCTCAAAAAGCTCCCGCAACATGTCACTAAGGCTTCTCTTTACGCAGCTGTGTACGCTGTGTTCGCCACCGTGTGCCTCTGGATGCTGACTTACGAGGTGCCCGTCTTCTTCATGGACTTTCCCGGCTCCATCGAGTACGCTGACCTCTCGCTCGGTCAGAAAATCGCCACATCCATATTTCCCAACATGGCCTTGCACTGGATTGTCCGCATCATCAGCGCGCACGAGGAAAACAGTTGAGTGTCTCGGTTGACCATGAGCTGTTTTAGGGTTAGACAGCGAGAGAGAGAGAAAAGACATCTATGGAACCGATTAGTTGTGTAGGGCCGGGTAACATTGTCCCACTAGAACTTTATTTATCTTTTTTTTGGGGGGGGGGGGAGAAGTGGAGGTGTCCACTTACCCGTTATGCATATGCATGCGTGTGTTTATTATTCGCGTGTGTATACACATGCAAGCTTGAAAATTTTCGGAATGAAGTGAACAGCAAAGTGTCTTCCCTCGCTGTCCTTATTTAAAAAAACAAATTAGCAAAACGAAACCGTACATTGAGGCGTTAAAGCCCAAAAAATAGCTGAAAAACTACAAAAACTTCCTGCTGGGAACCTGCATCAAAAAGCAGTCTGCGGATTTCGACTTCTTCTGGTATAACTTTTCCATCGAGCAATCTTTCTCCCACATTACATTGCATGCATATATTCCCATCGCCCAAGTTTTGTGGGAGTTAAAACAGCCACCTTTTTTTTTAGCGCTCGTCCAGATTCATTGTTCAATAGTATTTTCTTGCATATAACGCCCCTTCGACAACGATGCCCGAAAATGTTCTAGAAATGATTCCCGCGTATATCTCTGATGTTATTATTATTGTTTTTTTTTTCATAGCTGTCAAACTCGGCCGTGCAATCCAACGTTGCAAACAGGATTTTTTTTTTTTTTTTTTACTTTAGCTCCAATGTTCTGTTTTGTTGAAAGATTTTGTTCGGGTTTTAACCGAGTAACTACTAATAGTGCACAAATGCTGCAACCCTCATCTTACATCATTGTAGGGATACCTGGGTTTTTTCGTGAGTTTTGAAAGAGTAAACGCAGGCTGGTGAATTAGGATGCTTACATTGACTGATTGATTGTTTGGTTGATTGATTTGTTGATTGATTGATTGATTGATTGATTGATTGATTGAATATAGTGTTACTTACTACATGTCGTCTTGCTTTCCAGACCAAGGGGCCCGTTGGAGCAACATTGACATGACAGGCTCGCCGTACGACAACGTCACCCTCGCGGTGATGTTTTGTGTCGTCCTGGGCTACTGCGTGCTTTATGCCGTCCTCGTCTGGTACCTGGACAACGTGTGGCCGTGGCAGTATGGCATCCCCAAGGAGCCTCTATTTTTCACCAGAGTGAGCGGCTCCCTCGAGGGCAGCATACTAGTGGCTCCCTCTAGGGCAGCATACTGTTATTTAGCCTCAGGTCGAGGGCACCACTACATCCTGTTCTTGCATGTTTGTCTCTCAGGGGAGCTACTGGTATCCCAAGGCGCCCAGCAATTCGCAGTATCCAAGGAAGGACGGCACAGAAGCGAGTATTCCGCTGGAGAGCGTCGGAGACCGGAACAATCCCGGCATTGTGCTCGACAACGTCACGAAGGTCAGCCGTACCTCAACAGCAACACTCACTCACTCACTCACTTACTTCACTCAATCAATGAATTGAACTTCATTGCGACGATGCGGCCCTTTCTACGATGCATATCTTTTTCAGCTCTAAATAGTAAATTACAGGTGCGTGTAGTTTGAGCTGCGTGCTTGGGGTATAACGGAGCTCGAAGTCTGTTTGTTGGGTACACTTGAAAAGTAAATGAGGTCTTAATGGATATATATTTTGTCGATTGATGGCCAAGGCATTTGTGATTCGACTGAATGGCTGTCTATGATTGAGCGCCGGCAGCTCTCCAGTGCTCCCGCTCTCAGCAATAAAGTGTTCACTAATATGGCTTCTCCCCAGTAGTAGGAATTGTGCGGAAAAGCCCACTTTAGCGTCGTTTATAGCAATTTTTTTTTTTCTGATACATCCGTGCATTCATCCACCAATGTACTCTCATCTAATCTATAAGCCAAACTGTACTTTAGCGCCCCGCCACGGTGGTCTAGTGGCTGAGGTACTCGGCTGCTGACCCGCAGGTCGAGGGTTCAAATCCCGGCTGTGGCGGCTGCATTTCCGATGGAGGCGGAAATGTTGTAGGCCTGTGTGCTCAGATTTGGATGCACGTTAAAGAACCCCAGGTGGTCCGAATTTCCGGATCCCTCAGCTACGGCGTCTTTCATAATGATATGGTGGTTTTGGGACGTTAAACCCCACACATCAATCAAAACCGTACTTTAGCGTTAGTTAAAGAATCGCTGCATGGGACAATCGTAGCCCCTGCGTGCATTGTTTCAGGTCTACCCGAAGAATACTGTGGCCCTCTATCGCGTCAGCCTCAAGGCTTACCCCGGTGATGTCACCGTGCTTCTCGGTCGCAACGGCGCGGGCAAGACGACCTTGCTGCGACTGATTACGGGCCTCGAAGAGGCGTCCGCCGGCAGCGTCTGCGTGGCGGGTCATGATGTGGCGCTGGACACGGACGCGGCGCGCCGTTCTATGGGCTTCTGCCCGCAGGAGAACATACTCTTCCTCGGCCTAACCGTCCTAGAGCACCTGCAGTTCTTCGCTAGGGTGAGCCCCTGAACGACTTACCCCCGTATTCTAGAACGTCCCTTCACTCAACGCTGCACCTTCACTTGAGAAAGCCGATGGGAGCGCCGTCTCTAGGCACGGCAAGTCACTGCATATCAGCAATAATTTGCTGCGATTCTTGAGTACCGGAGCGTCATTTTCAGCCGGGCGGTGGCGCAGTGCTCAACTCTGTCAAGTGAAGGGTGGAAGTCGAGTCGAGGAGCGTTTGTGAATACGGGCGTTAGTTTCGTAATAGAGCCATGCAGGATCGATGGACAACGATTCTGGGAGTGAGCGCAACGTGATGAAATTCGAGTCAGACAAAGATGGCTAGCACAGTACATTTTGAATTTTGGTAACATTTGCTGGCAGTGTATATTTATGTCGCGTTGAGTTGGCGTACTTTTCACACCGCCACGTTGATAAGCCAGTTGGGGATGGCGGCAATGTGCAGCTGTGGCGCCTGCAGGTTGCATCGAGCACGATAAGCCTATGTTATCGCGGTAAAAAAAATTGGAAGCTGCGCAACAATATTGATGGAGAAACGTGTAGAAAATGAAGAAAGGGATGCCGTTCATCCTGCATGCCTTCACTTTCTTTGTGCGTGTTCTTCACGGTTCGATACAATTTTTTACCGTGCATCACCACTAAGAAGTTAATTTTTACACCCTTTCAAGAACATCGAGTCCGCATACGTTAAAGCTGAACCAATCATACTGAACAGAGCCTGACGTTTGTAGACTCTCTTGTTCGGCCTACTTTTGGAGTGAAAGTGAAATCAGATGAAAGAATCGGCTTTCCGATACGTTGCATTATTATAATCAGCCTCGTAGCGTCATATTTTTGTTATTATTTGTATACAGCGCGGAATAAAGGAGATGACACAACAGATTGTGCTGGTTTCTGTCTGTTTTTTTTTTTGTCCTTATTGTTCTGCGCAGTGTACCAATACCATGACTCACCAATTTTCCCATCTTTCACTCTGATTGGTCATATTTATTTTCTCCTTATATAGGTATGACTAATCAGTGAAGCAACCTTGTGCTTCTGCTCACCCTGCGTTTTTTCAGCCATGCTTTTGCTTAACATATACCACGAATATTTATAACCACGAATGTTTTAAGAAAATATATGTATTTTAGGTAATATGTATGATAAGCTCCCCATGATTTCACACTTCACACCGGTGTAGCGAAGGCACCATAAAAATAAAAGTGCCAGAAGATGGGTTGCTCGTTTTGCAAGGCTTTCAGCTTGTTTTAGGTTGGCGTGAATATCGTGGCCGAAATACTTTAATTATTTAGAGGAGATGATTTAAGATGATCCTGCATTTCCGATGGAGGTGGAAATGCTGTAGGCCCGTGTGCTCAGATTTGGGTGCACGTTATACAAGGTGGTCGAAATTTCCGGAGCCCTCCACTACGGCGTTTCTCATAATCAAATGGTAGTTTTAGGACGTTAAACCCCATATATTAATCAGATTTAAGATGATCAGAGAACATTTTCCTCTGTTTTTATAAGTGCAGATTCGGGGTGACAGCTGGGTGACGGCGAACAACGCTATCGAGGAGATACTCGCGGCCTTCAACTTATCCGATAAGCGCGACACCCTCGCCAGCTCGCTTTCTTGGGAACGAGGCGAAAGCTTCAACTTGGCATCGCCGTTGTGGGTAACCCTCAGGTAACCATTTCCTTTTTTCTTCTTTCGAATGGACATGTTCTGTACCATCTAATAGCTTTCCTAGTTGAGAAACACCTCTATACTTTCTCACCTGCACCGATATCTTGCTTTCTGATATTTTCCAAACACGCGCGTGTGCTATAGCGGACTCGCTATACTCCAGCTTGACGTACAACGGCACCTTTCCTCCTTCGACAGCAGCGCGCCGTTCTGCGCAGCCTTAATTGCAGCACTCAGGGTTCCCGGTGACATGTCATCTGACGTAGTGAAACCGTCATTCACTTCAGTTTTCGGTGCCATCCGTGCACTCCTCGCACAATATAAGATAAATCAGTTAAAACAGTTTTCTGCTTGGCTTGGAACGGGTTACAATATGTGTATGCGATGTCAGGAGGCGCCGAAGTTGTTGCGTTCAGAAGTTTGTCGCCCCTTTCCATTGACAGGAGCTACCTAAGGTAGTATTTCTGTGTGAAGTTAATGAACCACTATGTGAAATGTGCTGGGGAGCTTAAATCGTATGCGATAAATAACATGCATCGACTGTAAACTAAAGCTGGCGTTTACAGTCCAACTTCATTACAACGAAGTCACACATGACGTGGAAACGACTTCACTGTGTCTCAAAATCCGTTATTAACGTGTATTCTCAACGCTGTGTTAAAGTAAATTGCAATTATTTATCTACTTCATTATAACCGAGAATTTGTTATATTTGTATTTGTTACATTGTGGTCCGACTTTTGTTATCGCGTGGTTGTGATGGTGAAAGACGCAGCTGTCATACCACTAAAAATTGAGCTCTTTATACTGTTACTATCGCCAAATGAAACTTGAGAAGACCGACACCACCTAAATGAGCTAAGAGCGGCACTCGATCGCCTCCGCGATGAAATAATCCCGCTCAAGCACTCGGCATGAACGTTTTCCGAAGGCGGGGAAATCAGAAGTCCAACTCATGACGTCACTCTCGAGTGCACACCCATTGGCGCTGGCTTGTGCGCATGCGCTTCCATGAGGAAATGCCGCGGACTTCTGGAGTTGTGTCGGACTATATATAGGAGTTGACAGCGACACAACGGTACTTAACAGCAACATACAGGTTGAGTGCGTATAAACAGGCGCGGCTACTGTAATACTGCGAAGACTGTAGCGATGCTCTCGCTTTCTTTGCCCATAGGTATAACGTTCAATCTGGTCGCATCTGTAGAAAAGCCGCTTCTGGAGTAGTTATAATCCCCGCGAACAGAAGTGGCCCATGCTCCAACCAGTAGGCGTTTAGCATCGAAGCCGGGACTCGCAGATCGTTGTGCTGGACGAGCCGACGGCAGGAGCCGACCCGAGTGCAAGGGCGCCCTCTGGGAGTGCGTCCTGCGCTTCCACGAGGACAAGACCATGCTGATGACCACGCACAGCATGGAGGAGGCCGACACGCTGGGTGACCGCATCGCCGTGATGGCCGCCGGCAGGATACGCTGCTGTGGCTCCTCGCTCTTCCTGCGCAAGACTTACGGTATCGTGCACCGTGGTGATTAGAATACGCCGTCATGCGAATTCGGCATTTTGCAACGCCCTTGTGTTCACGCGCGCCGGAACTTGCTGTGTGAATCTGCGGGCACACGCAGAGGGGACTTGATAGAGTTTCCTAAAATCAACTAGAGGGGACTCTGGCACTGCGATCGTT